>PVLD010034752.1:0-12390 GCA_004027595.1 Dinomys branickii | reverse complement strand
GGCTGTAAAAAGAAATGAGAAGTGTCAGGGGCATGTACTAAATACCTACAGTGAACACAGTCACTATATATTGCAAACATGTAGTAATTAAAAAAAGCCAAGCAACAAAAGAAAAATGGGGAACTGCTGAGGATCTAACCTAATGGTAGAACCCTTGTCTAGCATGTATGAAGCCCAGGTTCAATCCCTAGCATTGCCAAAATGAACAAACAAACAATACCTAATACACTTAAATTTTAAATAATTTATCTTCCTATAACTTACTATCAATTCGTCATTCCAGATTTTCTTCATATCTTTTTAACACAGCTCATTTTTATCCCTGTGAGGTCAAGTTTTTCAAGTACTGTAAATATATTTCTATACATTTATTACAATTAACTTCTACCTTCTTGGTTTTATTTTATTTTATTTTATTTATTTATTTATTTATTTTTGCGGTACTGGGGATCGAACTCAGGACCCGGCACTTGCTAGGCAAGCGCTTATTCCACTGAGCTATATCCCCAGCCCCTTCTTGGTTTTAAACCAGTGTTCTAGCATGCAGATTATTTGATAAGTTGATCTGTTCTGTGAATTCTTCCTGGCCAAATTTTTCTTGTCCTTCGCTAGGTTGTTTTTTCTTTTGAAATCTCATAGCATTTACTGCAGTGTGTTGTAATGTTCTGCTTACGTGCTCATCTTCCATACTAAACTGTGCACTCATTGAAGAGGACTGTGATTCTTCATGTCTTAGCACAGTGCTTGATATGGAATTGAAGCTCAGTAATTTTTTTTGTTGCATGAATAAAATGAAGGAAGAGGTAATGAATTGCTTTAGAGGACTTAAGCAGAGGAAGTGCAGGGAAAATGTTATTTGAGGTGAGTTCTATTCTAAGGTGAGTTCTGCCCATAGAGTGCAGAGTTTTACTCTTACGCCTCCCTATCTCCCTTTCTCCATTGAAGTTTATGGTAGCCACTTCCCTAACCCGTGCTTGACAGATTATATCTACAGCTATATCTATATGGTTTATATCTCTGTCAAGCGTATCTATCTATATCTATGTATATCTATGTCATCCGTATTTATATCAGAACCTTGTTATGGCAGAAATTAATGGCAATGAAGTATCTAACCCACAAGAGTCATAAGCTAAATACATTTTTGCAAGGCAGGGAATTGTTGCCAGCTCCTGTTCTCTCTTAAACCTATACCTATCTTATTATGGTGTGCCCCCCAAGAGTTGGGAAAGATATCAAGAAATTTTATCCTCTAGGCCTACCTCATTACTGGGTCTAGGACATTTCAGAAGCTTTTATGCCATGCCTGGCATTATGAAATTTAAAAAATACATATTTTCTGAATTTTCTACGATGAGCATGTATTCTATAATGAGCAAAATGCAATGCAAATTACATTTTAAAAATTCAACTCCCTTCCCCCTAATTCTATGACTAAATTGACTTACCTTTAAGAATGAAAGACAAGGGTTGAGGATGTAGCTCAACGGTAGCACATTTGCCTAGCATGTATAGGATCCTGGGTTTCATCCTCAGCACCACAGAAAATAAAGAAAATAAGGAAAGATAAATGTGGCAGAATAATTGGTACCAATTATTTAATTAGAGGTGATATTTTTACTGTAACTCAAGCGCTAGTGGAATTGGTTATGTTGATTGGATCTCTTTTGAGTAAAATGATTAAAACCAACTTTTTCTTCCTGGTACTAGGGGTCAAATTCAGGATATCATGCATACTAGGTAAATACTCCACCACTGAGCCACATCCCCAGCCCCAAACCACTTTTTTTCTCTAACCTTAAAAACAGATTCTGGACTGTGACAACACCACCATCTATTCCCTTACAATGCCCTTTTAAAACATTTCATCTGGCTCCTCCTTTGACATCTAGTTTAAATTCCCTTCCAGAGACGATGCTGAAATTAAAGCAGCCTTGTCACACATTTCAAACTGCTGTTTTTCCTCTTTCTCTGGGACCAGTGTATGCAATATGTGAAAGCAGAAATGCTGTACCACTACAGTCTGCCAGAGTCTCCCTTTATTATGTGTCAGTAGAGGAGCAAACATCCACCATGGGCTGTTCTCAGATACCTTGAGGATGAACATTAAGCATGGCCATGTTGATGTAGGAGATGAGGGCTGGGACAAGTCAGACAGACAGGCAGAATGCATTAAAGTCATAAAAGTCCAGAGAACATACACAGAAAACAGGACCCCAAATGACCCTAGTGCTCCTGAGCACTGTATACAGAGTCAGTCAGAAAGTGATATTTTCAATTCCTTTTTTGAATCTGGTGCTGTTTGCAGGAGCAATCAGAAAAGTACTGTTTTCAATTCTTCATTTATATCTAGTAGAAAAATAGGTGAGTCTTTCAATAGGGCAGTTTAAATGTGGCACCAGGCCAAGTGAGTTTTTGATAACACAACTAATTTTGGATACAGAAGACCTCTGTCCCTTATCTTCCAGGTCACTGTGTGTCTGCTTGGGTGCCGACTCTCACCCTGTAGAGCGCACTTCTTTGCCACCTTCTCTATGTCCACAATTTTCTATGTCTTGTCTCTGTCCTTTTCTATGTCCTGTCCAATTCATTGTTTAAGACAGAAAGAACCAAAAAAAAATCCCCCAGGACCCAACATCCAGTAAAATGTTTCCCCAGATGACATCAAATTACCATCAAGAGGCAACCTTACCATTAAGGTTCTCATGGCCCAGCAACCATGCTGCCCTCTGAGGGCCCCTTAAATGTCACGTTTCCTTAGCTGCCTGCTGTGGTTTGGAGACTTGGCAACCAAATGTGAATCTGTGAGCCGTGCAGCTTACCACACATAGTCTCTGGAATCATGTATCTTCACTGTCTTCCTTAATGCTTGTGTGAGGCAGTGATTGTTCTCTTAAAGACAGTAAGCTTGACTCTTTTCATATTTGAATTATTGCCAGATTATGAAAGATAAAAAGGTTGGAAAAAAAAGAAGTATCTTCCTTTCCTACTTGTTAGTGGCTACTGCTTTTTATGGGCTCTGAGATGTGCAGACCTCTATTACTTCTTCAGATGCAGCCAATTCTTCCAACCCTATCACCTCTCCTTGAGTGTCTTTTCTTTTATCTATAGATCCTTGAGTGATACTGGCTCTTCTCCATGAGGCAGACTTGCAGGATCTGTAATTAAAGAGACATAATTTAGCTGAAGGGCAACATGACATTCATTAGAGGGTATTTCTACTATAGTATTAAAAGTTTATTAAAAGGCAGAGAAATGAAAAACTAGTGGATGGAATCTAATTAAACATCTGAAAAATTTGGAGAAGGTTTTATGTTAAAGGTCATTAAAAAGAAAATATCTGGTTTTCCCCACAAAGACCAGCACTTAGTAAGATATCAGGTACTGGGGCTATAACAGGAATAAAATGATCTGTACATTCAGGAAAACCTGTCTTGCAGAGTAAACAAATACATGAACATGAGCATTCTTTAAGAAGTCTTGCATTAGACTCATGAACAGAAGAACAGGAGATTAACACTACCTGCAAGGGCAGGGACCCAAGAATGGCTTCAGAAAAAAGGGATTGGAGATGAGCCTTTATAGCTGATGTGAAGGTTTTAAAGAGTCAAGACATAATGTCTCCTTTTCCCCTTCATAGTTTTGAACCAAATGAGGAATAACGCACAGGAGATACATAGGAGATCAGAATGTCAGCATTCCTAGTCAAGAAGCTATTGGGTGGATGTGGCTTTTGATGTGTGCCCAAGTGGGGATTTTTTTTTTAGGCACTGGGGTTGAACCTAGAACCTTCTCACTGAGCTGTCTCCCTAAACCTTTATATTTTATTTTGAGATAGGGTCTCACGAAGTGGCTAAATTGACAGACTCAAACTGGATATTTTCCTGCCTCAGCCTCCCAGAGTGCTAAGATTACAAGTTTACACTACCATGCTCAGCCTTTGATGCTCTCTTTTGCTTATATTAGTTTGAGTTGGATTGCTGTCCCTCATAATAAAACAAAGTCTTGTGTATTACAACCTTGCAAAAATGACTTGTCATTTTTAGGCAGAGAAGGGAAGGGAAGGGCTTTCAGACAAAAGAAATAGCATGGGGAAAAGCTTGGAGGTTGGAAATGTTCAGTATGAATATCATAACTTGAAACAAAAGTGAAACAAAATGAAAACAAAACATTTTATGTGGAACATGTTGTAAATATCCATTCATAATGCAATAACTTTAAAAAACAGAAATAAAAAGACATTTTCTTAGTATGGTAAAGAGACTCCCAAAGCGAAAATCACATTCACTTTTAAAATTTAAGATAAAATAAAGATTCCAGTTATTGCAGTTACTATTTAATATTTCTTGGGTGTTCTGGCCAGGGCGATAAGATTCAAAATAGAAGTAAAAAGAATCAACATTGGAAAAGAACAGAGAAAAAATATTTGCAGATGACATGGTTGTATGTCCAGGTATTCTCTAGATAAGGGGAAATATCATGGAGAGAGTTTCAGATTATCTATGTTACCTAAAAGGTGTTTAGTGCTCAAGGTGTAGATCAGCATGCATGAGGCCCATGGTTTGATCCCCAACACCACAAACAAACAAACAGACTGTTCACAGCCTTTAATCTCATTTACTTTGGACGTTCAAGGTCAGCCTGGGCAATAAAGCAGAACCCTATCTCCAAATAAAAATAAAGCTCTGGGTTGTGGCTCAGTGGTACTGCTCTTGCTGAGCATGAGCTAGGCCCTAGGTTTGATCGCAGCACCACTATCCCCCACAAAAGTATTTATCTGAGGTCTTAAAATTGTAATTTGGGAGCACAGATTGCAGTAGAAATCACATTGTGTCCCTTTAGGGATGGGGCAAAGGGGCCTTTTAAGGATAAAAAGAAGACATCTTCATGGGTTACATGGTTGTTTGTCAAGCATTATGACTGGAGGATACATTTACTTCCATACCTCATTGTTCCAGCACAGACCAGCTCAAACTATGCAATTGTTCTAGGAAAGAATTTAGTGCATACAACCCTCAGATGGTTCCTTCTCTTGTGGCACGTTAGCAAGTTCCTACAGTGGCCAACACTCCATAAAATGAAGTCTGGATCACTAAATGGAGCCACTGCCATCAATTTTCTTTCACAAAATATGCAAAAATCAGTAACAATCTTATACACAGCAAAAAGTTAGAAAATATAATAAAAGAGACCCTATACATGAGAGTAAGAAATATATATGTACATATAATATTTTAAAAAATAATCTCAACAAGAAATGACTTAAGAAAACCTACAGATCTTAACTGTTCTCTGTAAAGTGACTTAATGAAGAGAAAATTTTTGTTTTTGACTTAAAAAATAAATATAAGTACATAAGTTCTCTTAAAGTGAATTGATGGGATTTTTGTGATCCCATTCAGAATTTCAACATTTTTTTTGGAATGAAATACAGACAGTTCTGGGGGCTGGGGATATAGCTCAGTGGAATAAGCGCCTGCCTAGCAAGCGCAGGGTCCTGAGTTCGATCCCCAGTACCGCCAAAAAAAAAAAAAAAGAATCAACTATGTTTTCTCTTAGGGGCTGGGGGTATAGCTCAGTGGCGTAAGTGCTTGCCTGGCAAGCACAAGGTCCTGAGTTCGATCCCCGGTACCGGAAAAAAAAAAAAAGAAAAAGAAATACAGACAGTTCTGCTCTAAGGCAACATATGCATTTCTAAAAATCACCCAGCTGTGCAAAATTGTAGAATTAAAAACCACAGGGCTTATGGGTAAAATGGGATTAAAGGCATTACATTAAGTATCTTTGTCAGTAACATACAAAAAGAAAGGAACTTAATGAAAGCAGTATCACAGTTTCTCATGTTTAATGATAAAAAAGCATGAATACTTTCCAAGGGAAAACCCCCCTGAAGTTTGTGTGTGGAAATGCACAGTGAAGCATTACAGCTTGTAAATTATTGTGAATTGGTGGAGGGAGGGTTGTCTGAAATTGATAGAAAATTGTAGCACCAGGCATGGGTGGGTGTGTCTCATAATGCTTGTGGCAAATGGAAGTAGCTGGTAGATGTCTGTAGAGTACTCATATATCATTCTGTGTATTCTTGCATGGCTTGGACTCTGGTTGTGGTTTGTGGTGGTTTCCTGGTATTTTCCACAGCCAAAATTACACATAAGAAAAGGTAACATTTATGTTCTGCTCTTGGTGTCATTTGATATATCAACAGTCTTGGAACAAATTAACATTTTCAAAACAAGTATTATAGCAGAATTGACCGTAGAATAATTGTTTCACTTTGGAAAATAAACTGCTTGGAGTATTTAATAATAGGATCAAGTCTGGCCTTAACAAATGTTAAAACATGGTAAAGCAACTATTACTTAAAATATTGCACTGGCTATAGCCAGGCATAGTGGCACATACCTGTAATTTCAGCACTCTGGGAGGCTGAGGCAGAAGGATTGCAAATTTAAGCCCAGCCTGGGCAACTTGGTGAGCCTTTGTATCAAAACAAAACAAAAGAAAATAAAACAAAACAAAAGGGCTTGAGTTGTACCTCAGTGCAAAAGTCTCAAGTTCAATTCCAGTACAAAAAAACAGCAAATTGCAATGGCTATCCACAATACCCAAGAAATGAGTTCAACTTGTGTTCATCAACTGAGGCATGGATAAAATAAATGTGGCCCATGTTATATACAATGGAATAATATTTGGCCATCAAAAAGATCAAATCTTGCTATTTTTGATAATGTAGATGGACCTGGAAGACATAATCTTAAATGAAATAAACAAGGTGCAGAAAGACAAGTACTACATAATCTCACTGGGGATGTGGCTCAGTGATGGAGTATTACCTACCACGTATGAAGCCCTGGGTTCAATCCTCAATACTGCAAAACAAACAAAACCACACACACACACACACACACACACACACACACACACACAGAGGTTACGTTGGTCAACAAGTCTCTAAATTACAGTTAGGAATAATAAATTGTGAGCCAGGCACAGTGGCTCATGTCTGTAATCCCAGCTATTCAGGAAGCTGGGAAGATTACAAGTTCAGGACCAGTCTGGGCAAGTTAGAGAAACCCTGTTTCAAAATAAAGTAAAAAGGGCTGGGAGTGTAGCTCAGTAGTAGAGAGCTTGCCTAGCATGTGTGAAGCTTTTGGTTCAGTTTGCATTACTGCTCCCCTCTAAAAAAGTCCTGGTGTCTTACTGCATAGTAGGGTGACTATAGATATTGATAATTTGCTGTGCATTTCAAAGACGCTGCTAGAAAGGGTTTTGAATTCTTCTACCACAAAGAAATGATGTTTGCAAATATAGATATGCTTACCTTGATTGAATATTGCATACATGTATTCATGTACACATGTGTTGAATAATGTATGCATGTATTGACATATAACATAGTACCACATAAATATGTATGGTTTTAATATGTGAATTTAAATACAAGAAAGAAAAATATTGTGCAAGGAAAAGAAACTGGAAACTACATGAATGTGTATGAGACTGGTTAAATGAATTATGGGCCACTCGTACTTGGGAACACTAGGCAGCCACTTAAAGAGTGAGGTGAGCCAGATGCTGTTCAGGCCTTCAATCCCCAGCACTCTGGGAAACCGAGGCAGAAGGAGTCCAAGTTCCAGCCTAGCCTTGACAAATTAGTAATTTAACAAGACCCTGTGTCAAAATAAAAAAATAAAAGAGAGATAGGGATATAGCTCAGTGTGAAGGTCCATGGTTTAATCCCCAGTATCAAATAAAAATCCCCGATTTTGTTTATTTTGCAGTACTGGAGATTGACTCAGTAGTTCATGTATGGTAGGCAAGAACTCTACCACTGATCCACATCTTAAGCATCCCAAAATATATTTTTAAGAAGAAAAAATAAAGAGCAAAAGAATATGTATGCTGTAACCATATTTGCATTTTTTAAAAGAATATGTGCTTTTATATTACATGTATAGACACAGAATTTGGAAGAAAGCAAAAGAAACTTAACAGTGGGGATGTCACACTGGATCGGAAGGGAATTTTTAGTTTTTAACTTTTTATTTTGTGTTCTCTTTGTTTCCCACGAACGTGCTTTGTGTATATATAATACTGGGAAAGAACCCGGGGTCTCACACATGCAAAATGTTCTACCACTGCTTTCTACTCCTTGCTTGTTATGTCTCTTAAAGGATTTATTATCAAACAGTAAAAGAAATTAGTCTGAATTATGTTAGCCTAACTGATTTTTGTTTTATTATTTGAGATAGGGTCTCACTACATGGCCCAGGCTGGCCTCAAACTCAGGGTTATCTTCCTGCCTCTGCCCTTCAAATGCAGGGATTATAGGCATGTGCCATCATTGACTTGTACTTTAACAAAAATTAAAATCATGTATGTGTGTAGTTGTATGTGTGTATGCATCTCATGTTTCATATACTAAAGGAAATTCAAAATGGGTTATAAATTGGGTATGTAGTACAAGCCTATAGTCCCACCTACTCTAGAGGCTGAGGCAGGATTGTAAGTTTGAGGCCAGCCTGAACAGTTTACTGAGACCCTTAAAATTTTTTCTACAAAGGGCTGGAGATTTAGTTCATTGGTACAGTGCATGGCTAGCTTGTGTGAGCACTGCAAAAACAAAAACAAAAACAGATTACAAAGTAGAAAAACTGAGATCATCCATCAAATGTGATCATTTTTAAATACAATAAAAAACATGGAGTAATATAATCAATACCCACATGATGTTCACCTAGATTCACCAATTGTCAATAGTTGTTCCGTTTGCTTTTTTCTCTCTCTCCCTTTACACACACACACACACACACACACACACACACACACACACTCGAGGGTTTATGACATTTCATTCCTAAATACATTCAGGAGGGAGAAATGCATCATCAGGAGGTGTTGTGGTTTGTGTGAACATCGTACAGTGTAATTATGCAAACTTGGATATATAGCCTGCCACACAGCTAGGCTCTCTGGCACACACCATCATGTATGCAGTTCGGTGTTAACTGAAACATGGTTACCTGCACACAGGTGTACTCAGCGTGTATCTCCTAGAAATAATGACATTCTCTTACATAACCTCAATCATCAAACATACGGTCCACACTGAAGTTTCTGCAGTGGTTCCAATTATGTCCTCTATAGCTTCTTGTTAAGAACTTCTAAAGAATACGCACTTCATAATGTCATATCTCTGTAATCATCTTTAATCTATAACATTCTCTCTCTTCCTTTTTCATTCTCTTTCTTTGCCATTTGCCTTTCAAGACCTTTGCAATGTTCTGGCTAGTTGCCTTTTGACTTATAAGACTTTCTCACAGTGTGGACTTGTCTGGTTATTTCCTCATGACTACACTCAGGTTAAATATTTTTTGGTAGAAATATGTCATGAATGGTATGTATTTCCTATATGTACATATGTATTTGTCATGGTAAATTTTGTCACTTTGTTAAACTAGTTTCCATTGGATCTCTCCATTGTAAAGGTTCAGTTGTAGGAAGAATTTTGGTCTTTTCACCTTCTCTGGTGGTGTTCTGTGCATGAATGTTATCTTCTGTAGTAAAAGAAACTTTGCAGAAGTAATTGAAATTAACAATCAATGGACCTTAATATAGCGAGATTATCTTGGATTTAATCACATGAGCCCTTAAAAATAGAAGAGGATGTGGGTGTGGTGGCTCATGCTTGTAATCCCAACACTCAGGAGGCTGAGGCAGGAGAATCATCAGGTTTGAGTCTAGTCTTGGCTATATAGTGAGTTCAAGCCCCGCCTGAACTACACAGTGAGACCCTGTCTCAAAAAACAAACAAATAAACAAACAAACAAACTGTAAAAGGGGAAGCTTAGGGGTGTAGTTCAGTGGCAGAGCATGCCTGAGGCCCTGGGTTCAATCCCCAGGAAAACATACACACATATTCACACATGCACATACACAAACACATACACACACATACAGACAGTGTAAGAGGGGAAGAAGTCAGAGATCCCCATCAACTGAGGAATGAATAAAAAAGATGTTTTTTATATATATATATATAATGGAGTACTACTCAGCCATAGAGAAGTATAAACGAGACTTACGGGTAAATGGATGCAACTTGAGACCATACCCATAAGTGAAAAAAATCAGACTCACATGTGTAAACAACATGTTGTCTCCCTAGTGTGAGAAGGTGAACAAGTAAATAAGATCCAAAATGTACAATAGATATTGTGAAATGGGAAGAAACTGTTCAAAAGGAAAGAAAAACTGGGATGGGATAAAGGAGAACAGAAGGAAGGGAAAAGAAAAAAATATATATACAGGATAGTTAAGAGAGTAATACTACTAATTTCTCTTAGTTCATTGAAAAGAAAGGTTTGTACTAATATTGTTTGGGCAATTAAATGCTGATATCTTGTATTCTGAGTAACTAAGTTAAAGATAACAATATGCAATGTATTACTCATTGTTACTCTTCTATTATCTTGTTCTGAAGTTTTTTTTTTCTTTAAAATAAATTTTTTAAAGTCACAGATTCAAAGCAGGAGAAGGATTTGAGGTATAGTGGCCTGAAGAGGATACATGGCCAAGGAAACAGATCTGCATGGAAGTGGATTTGGTCCACAACTAAAATGAGTTAAGAAATGAATTTATTCCTGGAACATTGAAAAGAATCTTGCCACACAGTGCCAGACTTCTGAGCTACATCAAATATGTGATAAATTTGTGTTGCTTTTAACAGGTACATTTATACTAATTTTTATGGTAGAAATAGAAACAATACAGGTAACATTCATACTGCAATTAATACATAGTCTGTGTAGGAATATTTGGAGATCATGTGAATACTGGATTTCTCAATGCCTAAGCATTATCTATTAACTATCCTTGCTTATAGTAATTATTACTTTGATGAGTACAAAATGATTTTCTTTTATTGTCACCCCAATTATTTACTTTATTTCTAGATTTATTGAGATGTAATTAGCCAATAAAATTATATCTATTTAAGGTGTACAACATGAATTTTTTTCTGGTGCTGGGAACTGAATCCAGGGCCTCACTTGTGCTGGGCAAGACTGTACCACTGAGCTATACTCCAGCCAATGGTTTTTTGTGTGTGGGACTGGGAATTGAACTCAGTGCCTAGCTCATGCTAACCAAGTGCTCTACCACTGAACTATATCCCTAGATTTAAAATATGGAAAGCTTCACAAATATGCATGTCATCCTTGAGCAGGGGCCATGCTAATCTTCTCTGTATTGTTCCAATGTTAGTGTAAGTACTGTGGAAGTAAGCATCACAATGCTTTTATATATGTGTATACTGACTCTTACCATAGCAAATTTCAATTATATAATACTAGAATATGCAGTATTATTAGCTTTATGAAGCATAATAAAATATTACCAGCTATAGTTACCATGCTGTACATTAGATTTCCATAATTTATTTACCCTGTGTGACTGAAGCTTTGTATCCCTTCGCCAACATCTAGACAAATTTATAGAGATCCACAGTAAATCTGTGGTTGCCTAGGGCTGGGGTAAGTGGGTTGGGAGGAAATGGGAAGTGGCTAGGAATACTGAATAGGGTTTGCTTTGGAGAGGAAAATGTTCTCAAATTGATTGTAATAATGGATGCACAACTCTTTTTGTATCCTGCTGGGGGCTGGTTGCTAGGGGAACCGACCTTGCGATTCGAGGGTTTTCAAGAGGTATTGTTTACATATTGGGTGATACATATAACACACCTGTTCCTCCTAGAGGGCGGCATCCATTTACTTACCCTGATCTTCCACTGCTTCCTAACACACACTGCATTCACTAGGCTGTTTTCCACTGTATTTCTTAACTTTATTTCCTGTATCTCAAGGCTGAACTTTAGGGCTTGCCCAGCCTCCTTCCAGAACGCCTTACAAATCAAGAGGCCTTTCTCTATTTCAGTCAGTAGTGACTTCTTTGCCTGTGGATTTGTCAGTTAGTCTCATAATTCAAACAATCATTGAGTCTAAACAATCAGATCGTTAAAATACACATTAGTACATTCTCTTGAATATGTAGCAAGTTTTCATTGCGTATTTCCCATGTGCCAAGAAAGAAGACTTGGCATCATAATCTCACCTACGCATCACAACAGCCCTATGAAATATATCTTTTATATCCAAAAATTGAGGCTCAGAGATGTTAGATAATTTGCTCAAAGCCACAGTGACTGAACTGGGAATTTAGGTGTAATTCCAAACACTGCATTCCTGGCCTCTGTTAATACTGTTTCAGTTGCTACTATACATAAGTACATCCACCAGCGCTCAATAAATATATCTTTTTAAACAAATTTTAGGGGTTCTGGAGGTTGAACCCAGGGTTTCATTCGCGATAGGCAAGAGTTCTGACACTGAG
>PVLD010034751.1:0-12392 GCA_004027595.1 Dinomys branickii | reverse complement strand
AGATGCACGAATTCTTAGAGTCTCATGCACAGCACGACCATAGTTAATAATAGTGTAATTCACCTTGAAACTTACTGAGAGTAGGTAATGAGCATTTTTACTCTTCCTAAAAGGGTTACCATATAAGATGATGAGTAACTTGATTTTAGTAGTCATTTCACAATGTATTCGATATCAAATTTTCATGTTTTCCCTTTTAAATATATATGATTTCATTAATTATATTTCAGTACCGCTAGGCTAAAAGTAAATGATACTAGTTTTTAACTACAAAAATTAATTGTTCATATGTAGAAATACAACTGATTTTTGTATACTGACTTTATGCTCTATAATTTGATAATCTTACTCGTTCTTTCTATTAGTTCTGTTGTATATTTCATAACATTAACTGAACACAAAATCATTATGGATAGTAGTTCTTATTACTACTATGACTACTATGACTATTACTACTATTTTGGCCCTTGCCCTCCTTTCAAGGCCCAGTAACATATATTACACTGCTTTCTCTCTCCTCCAACTGATGCTTTGTTTTAGTGTTTTGAACTATTTTTCATGCTGTGTTTTATTTTGCATTTTCCCACCATTATGTCTTAAAGTTTACTATTCTATAGTTTTGTAATATCTAGTATGCTATTTGTTTAATATATTTTTCAATGAATGCATTACTGGTATAATTCTCTTTCTGGAAGTTTGATTTACGCCTTTTTAATGCTTCTTTGTCTTAGCTTTTTGAGCATGTACAAAAGAGTTGTGGTATATTTTTAAATGTCTGCCACTGTTAACTGTAATATCTTGGTAGCCTGGGGTGGCTTTAGCTGATGATTTTCCTCATCAATGTTTATAAATTCATGGCTTTCTGTTTGACTGATAATATGTGTGTGCAGGCCAGACTGTGATTTTAAACTTTCTAAATACTAAATATTTAAAAATTTGATTTTGTTCTGTGACACGATGAATTTATTTAGACTCTATTGTATCTTTCTAAGTTATACTCTTAAGCTTTGTTAGGCGAGAGTAGGGGAATATTGAGCCTGAGGGTAATTACTAAAATTATCAAGGCAAGAACTTAATGTGTATCCTACCTGATATATCATGAGTCATGAGATTTTAACCTCGATCATTAGTTCTGTTCTGTGTGAGCACCAGTCCTATTGGTACTTGTTTAGAGCAATTAATTTCCTAGACTAGGGAAGGTTTCTATATGCATGAACATAGCAGTTCTCAGGTACATATTACCAAACAGCATCTCCTGAGATTTTCTTCATTCTTTCTCACTCTCTCTCTTTTCTTCCCTCCCTATCCCTACCCCTCCCTTCCTCCCTCCTTCTCTCCTTCTTTCTGTTTCTCTCCCACCCCAGCCACTCTCTCCTTCTCCCCCCTGCTCCACCGTGGTACACTGCCTTGTCTTACTTTGTAAATCTTTGCTCTTTTGGTCCTCTTAAGTTCTCAGCTCCATTTCATCTCAGGTGCCCCCTAGTATTTGCCAAAGTTTCTGAACCCTGCACATGGAATTCAGTGGTCCATACTCCATAAATGAGAGGAATCAAGGAAAAATCCTCCTTAAGAGTCACAGGAATCACACATGAAATTTCCCCCCAAATGCAACATTGGCAAGGATTTGGTTAGCAATCCTGAATGAATAAAAAGGGAAGGAATTTCTAAGATAAGTGTAGTAATTTCCCTCTTGATGAATGCACAAATTTTAATACACTGGTTAAATTATTCTTCTCCTTTAATTTATAGTCACAATAAATATATGCCTTGAATCAGAGTGTTAGAGAGCATGTGAGTAGATTGTTGTTTTAATCAATCTATCACAGGACTAAAAGTTTCTAGCCTGTACTTGGGCATGGTGGCACATGCCTGTGATCTCAGTACTTGGGAGGCTAGGGCAGGAGGGTCACTGAGAGTTTGTGGCCAACCTGGACTACATAGTTCAAATCCAGCCTGAACTGCATAGTGAGAGCCTGAATAAACAAAAAATCCCAAGAAAACCAAAAACTAAATACCTCTGACAAAAGCATATTGCTCTCTGAACTGAAAGTCAGAATTTTATACTATTTTTATTATATACTGGACTCACTATTTCTGTCTGTACTCATATTTGAAATTATGATAGAAATACAAGAGACATCATTTAATATATGAGGTATTTATTTTCACAAATCTTATTCATAGCATATTTTTTCCTCACAAATTGTATCCTCATTTGTAGGGTATATGACTGATTCACATGTAGTAAATAGATTTACTCAGTAATTTCCTATTGTTAAATACAAGATAATTTACAAAGTACTCATCACCTATATGCTGACGTCCATATAATTGAAAAGGTGTCATTATTTAAATAAATCTTGAAATAGAAATCTTAGGGGATATAGCGTGACTACCATCAGACAGAAAGCGGCTGTCATGTAAAAGGATTAGATTATTCTGTGTAGCTCAGGAAACCACAATTCATAAAATGGCTCCACATTTTAGTTTGCTTGATATATTTCAGTTAGGATAGAATTTCCAAACATTCTCCCACCTTGGATAAGTAGTTTTGCATAAAAATTATCACTTATTTTGTTTACAAATACTTTAATTTTTTTTAAAGCATTGTTTTCTTAAAACAACCCAGTGGCTTATGTAACATAAATAGTGCTTTCACAGCGGCTCATCTCACCTTGCAAGAGGTGATTTTGTACATTTACCCTATTAGGGTTTATATCTAGGTGTTCCCCCCAAAGCCACATGTACACATATGTGGGGTGTTGGAGCGGTGAGGAGACCATGGGTGCATTGACTGCTGAGATTATAGCTAAACATGGTGTTCAGAGGTGAAGTGAGGTTGGAAAAGGTGAGTCACTGGGTGTGTGGCCTGGAAGGTCTCTCCCTCCCTCCTCCTTTGACTCCTTGCTGCTACCTGCCTGCCATGCTATCAGCAGTGCCCCTCTGCCACGCCCCTCTGCCTTGAAGCCAACCAGCTATGGACTGAAACTTTTGTGAGCCAAGAAGTCTTCCTTTAAGTTGTGGGTGTTGGATATTATGTATAGTGACAAGAAAGTAACTAAGACACCCTCCAAATCTGTGTTCAGCGACAACATGTCAGTAACTTGATTTTGGTCACAGAGAGGGTTGTAATACCATGCACGTTTATACCAATAATCCCGTCCTGTCCTCACCTCACAGCCACTGTTAAACATTTACTAGCACACAACTGGGCAAGAATGAAATTGAGTCTGTGTCATAGATCACTCCTGGACTTTTCCAAAGTCTCAGAACAAATAAGTGACTGAATAAACCAGTTATACCCTAGGGCAGGTTCAGAAAACTACTGACTGGCTTACAGCCTGTGCTTGTATGGTCCTGGCACTAAGAATGGTCTTAACATTTTAAAAGGTTGTGAAAATGAATATGTAAGAGAGGGCATATGAATTGATATTCAAGAGAGAGAGAGGGAATCTTATGGGCAAGCAAAGACTTAAATATTTATTTCATCTATTATGTAAAATGCTTGCTGTTATAGAGCCTCAGCTCTATCCTATCCTGTACCAAAGATTTTTACCTATTCATAACATTTCATTCAGAGCATCTTCCATAATAATTGACTGATAGTTGGACACTGGATTATTTATTTAAGCAATATTTCCTACTAACCTTTATGGCCAAGTGAGGCCAAATAAATTAACTTTTCCAATGGTCTCTGCCAATTGAGAATCATTTCTTTTTTAAGAACAATGCACTGTGATTCCTATTATTTTTCCTTCCTATGGAGTATAAAATTTTCAGATTAGAGAAGTAATTTTAAAATTCACTTATTCTCATTTATCCTTTTATTCATTCAAATATATTTATCAAAGTTTCGCACAGTGACATTGACTGAACTAGTGCTCAGCAGACAGCAATGAAAAAGACTTACATTGTTTATGTATTCATAGAATTTATCATCTAATGAGGAGTAAATATTGAGAAAATAATAAGGTGTGAGTTGAGTTTTAGGAGACACAAAGTCCAGGGAGCAGTAAGGTGAGTGGCAGAACTGTTTTTTGTCCAGGTAACTTCTTTAAAATGCATATATTCCTTCAGAGAGATAATTACTGATTTGTCTTAAACAATTCACTCATTAATTTAAATTACTGGAATCAACTGTATTTCCTCATGTAAGATCAGCAAGGAATGAACACATCAAGTGTCTAGTGGTCAGAGAGAATGGCACGCTGGGAAAGCATCAAGGAAGTTTTAGCAGATATTGTGTTCCTTAGCTTAAATGCCAATGGTGATGAGACAGCTAGCATGAATGAAAGATCCTGGCTGAATGTATGAAAATATGGGCTGGTGAAGAGTGTGGCAAACAGGCAAAGCTATCGTGAGTGTGAAGCTATTCTTTGCTGTTGGTGTAGGAGTATCTGTGACCAATATTACTGATTCTTCCAACAATAAGAAGAATCAGAATTCTAGATTATTGTGTAATTTTCAAATTTCACAATGGGAGTAGTACATTGATAACCCATTTAACCATTTTTAAAAGACAGAATGTTGCTATGTGGTCCAGGGTATCCTGCGATTTACTATATAGCCCAGGCTGACCTCAAATTTCAGATCGTCTTGCCTCTGACCCATGAGTTCTGAGATTATAGCCATGCACCAACAAACCTAGTATATTTACTGATTTTTAAAATTCGTGCTAAGTAAAATGTATCTGTGGGGAGGATGTTATCCAGGGAAACACACTGCAACTTAAACTCTATACTGTAGTTGAAGAATGGTCCACTGAAAGACATAAGGAATTGCAATAAAAGGACAGATGTGACGGTATTAAGGAAAAGAAAAATGATAAGTGAGCAATAGTTTAAGAAATTACTAATTTCACATAGAAGAATACTGAAGGGTTTTCTTGAGAAAAATACCAGGAAATGAGGATTTCAGAAGTGTTAATTGAAATGCCCTATCCATTGGTAGTTGCTACTCTTATTTGTATGTTTATAATTTCATTGTTTCTTTTTTTTTTATTTTAGAAACATAAAAGTACAAAAACATATTGACAAACAGATACCCATTATCATAGAAAATAGTACAATCACAACTAATCTATAGACAAGGTGATATGGTCTCAACAGTAGTTGTTGCTTTATCCATTGATTCCTTCGAATTGTAGATGTATGGACCCATATACAGACATGCAAATTTAGTCAGACTGTTGATCATTGTTTCTTACAATAGTGCCATACATATATTTGATAAGTATTAAATGTAGTATAGACTGAACACTGAGATGACATATTTCTGTTATTATGGTATCTCTAGAAAAAGAAAAATATATTTATTTTAGTAACCAAAATTTAAACCTACCTGGGACCCTAATAAGGGTAGATAAGTCCAGTGATGTGGGAACATTTGGGAGAAATTTAGCATGTTTGACTGTATAGTAAGGGCCAACTCTAAAAATGCTGATTTCTTTTTTTTATTTTAAAAGTAAAAGAACAAAAACACTAACAAACATACACACAGTAGCACAAGAACAGTACAAAAACCGAACTACAGATAAGGTGGCAGGGGATCAACAAGGGTAATTTTATTACACATTGATAACTTCAAAGTGTATGCTCAGGACAATACAAATAGACATACAAGATTGATCAAAGAACTAATCATCGATTGTTCCCCTCATCAAAATGACATGAGACAATGGTGCAACCATGTCAGCCATCCCGCACATACATACTTACCTACACAGCTATCCCCCTCTTCCTCGTCTCCTTCCCTTCATCCCGATTGCTCTCTACCTTTGAGTAGTCTCCCTTCATACCTCCCGATCTATATTCCCACCTCCAGGTTCCTACACTCATGATATAATACACTGTTTGCACATGCACATCTGATGTACCTCACTTATGAGTATGGTCTCTAATTGTGACCATTTGTCTATAAAAGCCCCTAGTTTGTCTTTTTTTACAGCCGAACAATATTCCATTGTGTAAAACTGCTATGGTTTTTTAATCCAGTCCTCTGTTGATGGACATTTGGGTTGCTTCCATGATTTAGCTATTACAAATTGTGCTGCTATAAACATAGGTGCACGTATATCACGGTGATATGATATTTTCAGATCTTCTGGGTTGAATGGGACCTCTAGACCTAGTTTGCTGAGGAATCTTCAAATGGATCTCCACAGTGGTTTCACCAATCTGCAATCCCACCAGCAGTGCAGCAGAATTCCTATTTCTCCACAGTGTCTCCAGCATTTGTTATTGGGTGATTTCTTGATGCTGGCCAATCTTACTAGGGTGAGATGAAATCTCAATGTTGTTTTCATTTGCATTTCTCAAATGACTAAAGATGTAGAACATTTTCTCATATATTTATTTGTCCTTTGTAGTTCGTTTTCTGAGAAGTGTGTATTCATCTCAGATGCCCATTTCTGGATTGTGTCTTTGAATTTGGACATTTTCATATTTTTAATTCTTTGTATGTTCTAGATAGAAGGCATTTGTCCGAAGGACAGCCAGTTAGGATTTTTTCCCAATTTGTGGGTTTTCTTTTTACTTTGCTGCTGATTTCTTCAGATGTGCAAAGACTTTTCCATAAAATGAGGTCCTAGTTATTGATTCTTTGAAGTGTTTCCCTTGCAGTTTGATTTTTGTTCATGAACTCTCTGCCTAGCCTTATGTCTCCAAGATTTTTACCTGCTTTCTCTTCCAATAGGTTTAGTGTTTCTGTTTTAATATTGAGATCTGTGATCCATTTTGACTTGAGTTTGGTGCATGGTGATAGACTTGAGTCTAGTGTTTTCTTGAAGGAAATACTGACTCTGTGAGATCACAACAAACAGCTTGGTGCAAGCATGAGCCTGCTGTTGGTTGGTAATGTCATTAGTCAGAAAGATGACCTAGGAATGGAACAGAAGAGTGAAGCAAAGACCCTGTAAATGTCTCTGCACATGTCCATCATTATGTTTCCCTTTGACCCCCTACCTAATATATTGGCTTCTGTTTCATTCCATGTTCCAAATATTGTATGACGAGATCAAACCCAGAAGCACAGAGGGAAGAAGTTGCATAAAAACATACCTTCTAGGCTTACATGGAACAGTGGTGCCAAGTGGAAAACAAACTTTGATGTACAGGTCTATTATTAACCATGATTATTTAGTTTCTTTGAATTTTGAGCCTAGGAAGTTATTATATATTTACACACATTCAATTATGAGTTGGACTTTCCACTTGATGTCATGAGTCTGAGAATCAGTTATGCTTATGGATGTCACAACATTTGTTTTTTATTAATATATACTGTGCCATGAGAAAAGTAAACCATAATTTATCCATTCTCATACTGATGCATATTTAAGTTGTTTCTTCCCTTTGGCTATTGCAAACAGCCAATATATCTATGTATGTCTTCTTAAGATTATTTTTTAGAATTTTTTACTGCTGTACACATAGGAGTAGGATACCTAGATATGTACACTTTAAATTTGCAAGATAAGACCAACCTATTTTCCAATTTTCTTTCCAAATTTGAATCTTAGCGGTAGTTTGCATGAGTTTCTACTATGGTATATCTTGGAAAATACTTGGTATGCTTAGGCTCTTAAATTTTTGGATCTGGAAGTTATAAATTGAATTTTATGTGGATTTAATGGTCATTTCTCTGATTAATATGAATGACTAACATTTATCAGAATGCATTTTTTCTTTCAAACTCGTTTTATGTGAAATTCTATTGATATTTTGTCTCATTTTCCGATTGCATCCTGTATGTTTTTCTCATATGTGTTACTAATGTCTTTCTGCAGTTATATGTTACAAATGTTTTTTAATGCTTTTACTTCTAAGCGTTTTTCTTTTCAATGAATAGAAGATATTAATTTTAATGTATCTTCTATGTAGAGAAATGCAGTCATATTTAAAATTATATTGCTATTCTTCTATGTATTTCTCTATGAATCTTTGCCTTTTCACGTTTTTGTGCATATGACATGATTTTTTGTATCTTAGATGTACAATTATCTTGTAGATTTAAATTGGGTAACAATTTTTCTCAGTACCACTTCATCATTATTGAATGCTTATTCCCTTTCTATTTACCTGGAATACTTTCTCTCTCTCTCTCTCTCTCTCTCTCTTTCATTCTTTCTCAACTATCCATTTCCGCATTCCCTTCCTATTGTGATTGACTGATTTCCTTGCCTTCCCCCAATCCAATACCAAAGGTCCTCAATTCTCATATCTCAAAAGATTCGGGCCAGAAATTATCTGTATCCCTTTTGGCAATTCTTTCATTCTTCTTCACTCTTTACTTTGCCAAATGAAGTACAGGATCACATTCTCAAGTTCAGAGAGCAGTCTCGTTGCTATTTTGATTGCAATTTTATTTAACCTATGGACAAATACTGGAAAAAGAAGCCCTTTAGGATCCTACTTTTTTCTATATGAAAACAAGATATGTGTCAACAATTAGTGTTGTCATTTTAAATTACATTCAATAAAATTTCTATTTTCATCATAATGTTATAAGATATATTTATTATTCTCATGTAGGAACCACATATAATTATCATAACTTTAAAACATCTTCACTGAGATACGATTTAAATACCACATCATTCACTCATTTAAAGTGTATAATTCAATAATTTTACTTTGGACACCCAATTGTGCAACCATCTGCACAATTTCAGTATATTTTTATTTATTCAACAAAAAAATATGTTAGCCAACTCTTCTTCCATTTCTCAAAGGTATAGCCAATCACTCTCTCTTTTCTCTCTAAATTTGCATGCTCCAGACATTTTGTGTAAATGGAGTCACAGAATACATGGTCTTCTGACTTTGGTTTTTCTCACAGTGTGATGTTTTCAAGGGTCATGCAAGTTATAACATAGAAGCTCTCATGTGCTATTTTTTTTAATCATTTGCTGCTTATTATATGTAATATAAAATTTATAATTTAAGTATAAAACCAGTGGCATGAAGTAGATTCACATCGTTGTACTGCTAATCACCATTATCTATCTTTCAGACTTCAACATTCCAAAGTGAATCTCTCAACCCATGAATAACAAATCCCATGACTTCCCTTCCCTCAGGCATTGCTAACGACTGATTCAGCATGAATTTGTTACTCATGTAAATTAAATCATATAATATACTTCTGTGTCTGGATATTTTTTTAGCATATGTACAATGTTTATCTACATTGCATCTATATTTATTTATTCTAATACAGTATATATCATTTAACTCTTTGTTATAGCTAGGTAATACCCTAACTTATGGATATACCACCTTTGTCCATCCATTCATTCATTGATTATAGAGTTGCTGCTCCTACTTTTTGGATATTATGAATAATGCTGCTATGAACATTGGTGGATAAATGTCTATATTAGTCCATGATTTCAATTCTCTTTTAATTGGGATATGATTTGTATCATTTATGAGCTTTAGGAATTTTTTATAATTATATATTCTGAATATCATTTCCTTATTAGATAAATGATTTGTAAGTATTTTCTCCCATTCTTTGATTGCTTTCTTGCTATCTTACTAGTGTCTTTTTTTTTTCCATTTTTTGGCATTGGGAATCGAACTCAGGACCTTGCACTTACCAGACAGGTGCTTGTGCCACTGAGCTATATCCCCAGCCCTTACTAGTGTCTTTTCGTACACTAAGGCTTTAAATTTTATGATGTCTATTTTATTTATTTTTCCTCTATATCTTGTTCTTTTGGTACCATAATATGACATTGTGATTTATATATGTATATATGTAATTTTATAATAAAACTATGATAAATTGTTCGTATGCTTTTATTAAAGCAATGTGATTGTCATATGTTTTTTCTTCATTGTGCTAATTTACTATAGTACACTGATCAATTTTTATATGTTGTATTAGGAATATTATCTAGCAATAAATTTGTCAGCTGATGTGAATAATCCTTTTAACATGCTGATGAATTTAGTACTTTTTTAATTTTAAAAATAAAAGAAGGAACACACATTAAGAAACACACATAAACAAAACAACACTGAAATAAACAATAGAAGCAATACAGAATTTCAGACAAGGTGATAGGAAATTAACAGTGGTTGTATTACATATTGTTGTCGTCATATTGGTTACTCAGTTAAACAAAAATAGGCATGTAAGAATGATCAAACAATAGAATATTAATTGTTCCTTTCAATAAAGCAATAGAAATTAGTAGTATAACTATCTTAGCTGTCCTTTGTATACATATTTTCCCTACTTTGGTCTTTTCCCTCATCCCAGTTGTTCTTTACTTTTGAGCAGTTCCTTTCCCTTTCACAATATCTAATGTACCTTTTAGATTTCATTTACTCTTTCAGGTTCTTAGACTAGTGAGACAATACGGTAGTTACACAGGCTGGTCTGATTTATTTAACTTATTAGTATGCTCTCTAGTTGTCTCCATTTACCTGTGAAAACCTTGAGTTTATCTTTCTTTATAGCTGAATAATATTCCATTATATAAAAATACCACATCTTTTTTATCCATTCCTCAGCTGGTGGGCATTTGGGTTGCTTCCATGAATTGTCTATAACAAATTGTGCTGCTATAAACATGTGTGCACATATATTGCTGTGGTATGATGTTTTTAGTTCTTCCCCAAAAGGGAAATAGCTGAGTTGAATGGGACCTGTAATTCCAGTTTATTGAGGAATCTGCAGACTGATTTCCACAATGGTTGCACCAGTCTACACTCCCACCAACAGTGGAGGAGGATTCCTTTCTCCCCACAGCTTCTGCAGTATTTATTAGTTGTTTTCTTGATAATAGCCATTCTTTGTGGGGTGAGATGGAATCTCAGTGTTATTTTAATTTACATTAAATGACTAATGATATTCAACATTTTTTCATGTATATATTTGCCATTTGTATTTGTGGAGGATTTTTTGAACCAATGTTCATGAAAATATTAATTTGTAGTTTTTTTCCTAATAGTCACTTTGACCAGTTTTTCACTCATTGAATTAGTTAGAAAGGATCTATTTCTCTTCAAAATTTAAGAATAGTTAGAAGTTCACTGTGAAATCATCTTCTGCAGAATTTTACTTGTTGGGAATTTTTGATTATTGATTCAGTGTTCTTACTAGCTATAGATGTATTTATATTTTTAAATAAACTTCATGATATAATATTTGTAGGTCATTTTCTTTTAAGAATTTGTCCAGCTAGGACATACAATTTATTGGTTGGCAATTGCTCATAGTATTGCTCTTCATATCCTCCATTCACACCTTCTTTTAAGTTTAATTGATTTTTCCTTGTGATGTTTTGAATTCATACTTATTTCTTTGTGATGCATATGTACATGTTATATGTACATATATATTAAACACATATATTATATGGATATGCATATGATTGTGGTTACCATGTGGTTTACTTACAGTATCCTAAAGTTTCATAAACATAAATTGATATCAATGGAACATCAATCACATATATATCTTCTACTCTTATACACCCTCATTTCCTAATTTGTTATTGATGCCACAAATTATGTCTTTATCCATTTCATAATGATTAACATAGAATTTTAATTATTTTTCTGTATATGTTTTGTCAGTCCTTGACATGGTTTAAGTATAGTTTCTCCCCCGGATGCTCAGGTTTGAATTTAATCTTCACTCTGAGGTACTGAGTGTGGAAACTTAAACTATTGTCATTACAGGTAGGATTTGGGGAAGTTACAAGGATTAAATAAGGTCACTTGAGTGGAGTTCTCAAATGAATACTGGTTGCTTTATAATGAGAAGGACAGAGAGAGAGAGAGAGGGAGAGAGACAGGGAGGGAGAGAGAGAGAGGCAGACAGAGACAGACACCAGAGGACATACATAGACTTGTTCTGTTCCATGCCATGTACTTACGATTTTGGTTTTTTTTTTTTTTTTTTTTGGTACTGGGAATCGAATTCATGATATCAGGCTTTCCAGACAAGTGCTTAGGCCACTGAGCTACGTCCTTGGCCCTCCATGTCATGTAATACTCTGAACAACCTTAGCATTTTGTTAGCAAGAAGGCCACCACCAGATTTGGCTTTTCAATTTTATACCTCCAGAATCATAAGCCTAAATAAATCACTGTTTGTAACTTACTCAGTCTGCAGCTTTGCATTACAATTAAGAGAATATGTACCAATAATTTTCTGTAGAAAAGCGAAAGCAAAGTTATAAACCAAAAGTAAAATAATTTTGTTTTTATAATTGCCCATAGTATAATAGGATGAAAGCTTGTGAAATCTTGGGAGAGGCACATGAGTATTTTATGTAGTAATAATATGGATTATTTTGACCACAGGGCAGCACAAAACTCATCACATACATATGTCATATGATTATTTTACAATATGACTAACAGCACTCCCTG
>PVLD010034750.1:0-12392 GCA_004027595.1 Dinomys branickii | reverse complement strand
AAATGCACAGTCACAGTAAGAATTTAATGTTTCATTAGGTTAAAAGACAAAGTACCTTAGAATATTGGAAAAGAACACTGATTTGAATTTTAACATTTAAAACTATTTACCATACATATAAGATATACACATATACGTATGTATTTTACCCCCAAATGAATACAGATTTTTCTCAAATATTCTCCAAATGTGACCATCTATTGAGCCTCAAAACTATAAATGAATTTAAGAATTAAAATACTTTAGGGTATATTAAATGTAGCAATCACCACACAATAAAATAAGAAAGGATTAAGCAAAATGTAGCAAGGAAAAGAAACCAGAACCCTACAGAACTAAACAATTTAAAAGCACACTTTGAAATCTATCTTACGTTAATAAAGTGATAGAATTATTACAGATTATTTAGAGATAAATGTCACCACATCCAATTTTGATATATAGTTTAAAAATCATTTAGAAATTTTATACAAATACACAATCATTTTTATTCAGGAAGTTGAACGACAAAATAAATCCCTTCTCATTGAGGAAAGACAAAAATTAAGTGCAGAAATTAGTAAAAATAAAATAAATATAGACCTCAATAAAACAAATTATATATCATTGCAAAAGCCCCCACCAAAACCCTTGCCACATAGGATTAAAAATGAAAAGAACTGAAATTCAAATAAGTAGCTCACAAATCGCAAGAGAACATAACAAAGATGAGAGCCGAACTCATTTCTTATTCTGAAAACGCTATATTATTACAGCAATGTGGTACGATCTCCGAGATATCTTTAGAATAAAATAAGTAAATGAGAGAGTAAATACAAAACGGTGATATTCTTCAGGTTCAGACATAAATTAACACTAACTATGTAAATATATTAAACATCTGGAAGAAAAATACAACCAATGCAGGACAAGAGAGAGTATTAGGAAACCTGTTCAAACTGTGCTTTAGCTGTACTTATAATATTCCAATAATTTTATCAAAAGAATGTGCTCATTTATTTTAAATTAAAATTTAACTTAAAAATAATATCAACACTACATTTTTTACTAAGTTTATCAGTACAATTTAGATACACATAATTATCACATTCATCATAGGGAATGTGTATCTGTACAAAATCTGTCTTGATTCCTCCTTTCTCCCATTCCCCTCCTCTCCCTTTGACCACTCTTCTCATTATTTATAAAGCTTTGTTTTCATTTTCCTTCTTGTTTCATATTGTTCATTTCTCTTCCTTTGTTTTCCTCTTCATCCTTCCTAATTTCCCTTTCTTTTTGAAAATGTTCTTCCTATTTCACAATTTCCATTATATATTTCAGTTCTTATTTATACTTTCAGGTTCTCACAGCAGAGAGACAATGTCTGATTTATTTCACTTTAGAGTATGGTTTCACACTGGATCCATTTAGCTATAATTGTCCAAATTTATCCTTCTTTATGGCTAAGTAGTACACCGTGTATAAAACAATTTTTTTATCCAACCCAAAATAGCATAAATGAACAGCACATTTGAATCTGATGAACAATAACATGGTTTCTCATTTCTAGATTGTTATGCAGCACAAGAAATAACAAGAGATATTACACAGATTTCTCATCAAAAGTGACTCTGTAGCTAACAGACAAAGAAGGTAGGAAACCCTTGAAGGAGAGCTCCCCTATGTCCTTATGGAGAGGGACTCTCCCTCCAAGTTATAATTTCCTCCCCACCCACCTCCCTGTCCTCTATGCCAGAAGTCCCCTTAAGCAAAGTTAGTGTTCTCTCTTTTTATAAGGTTCTGTACTTTGTTTTATATTTTTGTAGTGAAAAATACATATGGTGCTACCAAAAAATTTAACTACAAAACATTTTGTATCTAAAAAATATTTTGTAGTTAAAAAATACATATTGTGAAATAGGAAGAATGTATTAATCGTACTTACATTAAAACTTATAGGAAATTTTGATTCAGTTCCTGATATTCAGCTCATGATCAGAACCGTGGAATGCATCGAGTTCATGAACTGAGGTACCACTATACTCTGCATTTTACCTTTACATACAGAGCTACAGTAAAGGTTAGTAAATTAGGACTAGTAAGACATTAGCAAGCATAACTGCTCATTACATAGAATAATTATAGCAGTACATTATAATAAATTCAGTCAATATTGTCTCTCTTTTACACCAAAAATATTTATTGTATTTACTCATCATTTTATTATGACATTCCGAGATAGAACAATGCTCATGTGATGAAAAGAGGACATGTGACATACCCATCGTGACATAGCATTAGGTTGGCAGTGATCTTGCTCAATCACAAGTACTGCAGTAACACGAGAATAAAGCTGATAATTGAGATGATGACTAAGTGAGGAATACAAGGGTTCTTCATACAACATGGATTTTCTGGATAAAAACTTGTCTTACATCTCAGGTGGGATGGAGCAGATCATAGTGGAATAATAGAGAACAGCCACAGATTTTATCATTCAAATGTATGCAATTTTAAAATTAAGACACTTGTTTAAATTTCTAGAATTTTACACTAATATTTTGAGAATATGTTTGACTTTAGGTGACTGAAAACACAGAAAATGAAATGTCACACAAAGAGAAACTATTGTATCAACTATATAAAATCCTGGGTGAGAGACAGGATGATAGGGCATGGTAAGGTTGGCAGGTTGCAATTTCCCAGGACACACGCGCAGAACAGTTACCCATGACCTATATGTGGACTACTTGTGAGAACCTGCAACATGTAGAACAAATAAAAAGAACCCAATGCCACTGAAAGCTGACTTTGATTTTCTCATGACAGGCCACCCTGGATCTAAGGGTGTAGTTTTATTTTTATTTTATGTTCAATGTTAGTTTTTCCCTTTTTACTTGGCCCAAACTCTTTCTGCCAAACGAGCTTGTTTTTTACTTATACTCATCTTTTATTTTTTCTACCTCTTTATTTTTTCCAACCTCAATTAAATGTGACACTTTTCTATCATTTTTGCTAATTTCATTCAATTCCTTATTAAAAATGGAAATAACCTAAAACCCACTTCTACAAGGAGACTCGAGCACCCCAAAACCCAGTAATACGTTAAACTCAGCCAACAAAGAGACAAGATAAGGCCCCTTGGGCACAAGTTTTTTGTTGCTTTCTCTAATGATGCATAGCTTTTTCCCTTTCCTCTTGTCTCTCCTCTACGTCAGGAATTTAGGGGACTCTTCTCTTAATACACTGATTGCTGCTTTTACCATCATATGGAAGAGGGAGGAGAATGTATGGCCTAAATTTACGTCCCCTTTACTTTCTTTTTCTGGCTTGTGCTCACCCTACATATTCGGAATACCCTGCTTTCACCACATTTGCTCACCCTATTTTGCTCTTTCTGGAAATTGGCCTTGTCTCTGCCTACCCCAATACAGCCTTTTCTTTCTTGCTGTGCGGTTTTGACTAGGACACCGTGTTGTCTTGTCATACAGATAGGTACCCTCTTGTCTTTTCACCTGGCTAGATGACATTTTAGATCAACTGCCACAATTGTTTATCTTCTCTTTTTTCTTTTACCAAGTGGCCTTATGATCTTGGGAAATCTCACCCTTTTACACAGGAGCTAACCCTCTGCTTTTAGAGAACATGTGGAGTTCCTCGTTTATTTTTCTTTTCAATTATTTTAACAGGCACTGTGCCTCCATTCATGGGAAAAAATAAATGTACCCATGTTAAAACTCCTGCAGCTTCTGCCCACAGCAGCCATCATCAATGTGCAGCTGATCTTGCTCCAGCTGACTCAACTCCCTATGGGTCTTAAAGCCTGCCTACTGGTTTGAGGCTAGATCCTCTCCTTATTTCTTGTAACAAAATGCAAGGAATTTAAAACATATGCCTGATAGTCTGAGCAGAACAAATGAACAGCACCTAAAAATTTTAACTAAAGTCACTATGAAGTACAAAAGCAGAGCCACTATTGTTCTTAGTATTTTTAAAACTGTTTTCATTTTTAAACCGTATTTCCATCTTTACTGACTTAAACCGTGTATTAAAGGTATTACTATTAGTATAAATGCAAAAGATACTTTGCCCAAGTGACTCTACCCTACACATGTAGAGCCATCAGGAGGCTCAAGCATGGCTAAGGAAACCCCAGTATGGAGGGATTTCACTCTGTCCTCATGGGAGTTTCAAAGTATTAAGTAGGGCCATCAAGTAGCCCATCTCCCTGTCTATAACGAGTTTGTGGGAAGCAGTATTGGGACAAGAAGCCCTCAATAGGGCTTTAGTCTATGCTTCTATGAAAGATGCTGGCATTACCTTAGCTTTGGAAAGAGACATCTATCTAGTGAATACTCAAGTTTCATAGGACATGCTCTTATAGGGTCAAATCAGGTATCCACCTTCTGCACAGGATGATATCTTAAGGAGTCAAGACATAGTTAATTGTCTCCCTCTCTATATAGGCCACAACAGGAGCCATAGGAAACCTCTTAAACTTTGCCACAAAAATTCTACTGGCTTCTCTACTAAGAGATGTGCAGTTCAAGTTGGTCATTTGCTGTACCTCAGATGGAAGACAAAGAATTCTGCAAGAGGCTAGGAACTATGCAGATGGGCAATATGCTTTAATAAGGGAAGAAAACCTCCTTGGAGATGCTAGTCTTCATTCAGCAGAACCAACTTGGGGCTGTAACACTAGTGACATAATAAAGCTGGTGTCTGATGTACTAGCTTCTTGTACAATGAGAATGAAAAGCTGTTAATTATGACAAAGTGAATGGGGTCATGCAGGGCACAGAGGAAAATCCAGCTGTCTCCTACAACCAATTAGTAAAAGTCTTTTGTAATGCTAGAATAGATCCATCTTACAGGGAGAGAGAAGCACCACTGGGATATTGTTTCATTTGTAATTCACAGCAAACTACAAAAACTTCAGATGGTCGAAGAAGCATCTTTGGCCAACTGCTGTACATGGACTATTCTTTATTCAACAATCAGAACCCAGCAGAGGGGCAAAAGAGAAAGCGTAAAAAATTATAGCTATTGCAATTGATAATGCTTTAAATTCACCCCAGTGGTTTAAGACAAAGCCCAGAGACAAATGAAGAAAGAGTTCCTGTTTCAAGTGTAATAAATTTGGACACTGGGCATGAAACAGCACCGAGTCACCACCTAGGCCAGGTCTAAATGTAAAGTAGCCAATGTGCCTAACTCTAGTGCTGCAGGGTTGATCACCTGTGAAGGACATTCTTTGATTAGAAAGCACTGAGGACACATAATGATTTCTTTATTAAAATGAACCTTTCACCTAAAGATAAGAATCCATTGATTAAGGAAATGTCTATGATCATGAAGTTGACCAGGGGTGGATCAACAACTGATGGTCAACTTATGATCCCCAGCTGAACTGACTGAGCATGGTGCTGTGTGTGTGAGGTCCACCAGGGGACTGTTAGCAGTGTGGGGGGCAGAATTGGAGAAGGATAAGCTTTAATTAGTACAACGTTTAGTATCTGCCCATTTGTATGATCTGCGCCTTTGATTTTGTTTCAATAAAACGTGACTGAGATTGATAATCAGGGAGGAAGTCTGAGACCACAGGCCCCCAATCCCAGACTTCTGTTTTTCTTGTTTCTCTTACTGTTTCCTTACATCAGTGGGCACCTCGTTCTCAGGACCTGTCACTATAGATAGAATGACAATCACCCACTCTCCAAACATGGGGCTGAGCCTGCTAAAACTCTCATTTCCAAGTCCAGTGACTGAAGAGGCTCAGAGAAACCTGCAGTTCCCCTGTGCATGGACATTGCCATCTCCTATGAGGAATCCTGGGTAATGCTGAATGTTGTGGATAAGCCAATTCAGTCCCTTAATTAGGTTTTGACTTACTTGTCTGGAAAACCCTCCTCTAAATCTATGGCCATATTTTTGGTCAAGAGGATCCCTAGTTGGAAAATTGTATATTCCTCTTCTGATGTTTCACTTTGAAGGACAAATGTATTAGCACAAGCTACTAATTGTCCCATGTTGTTATTTGCACTCCCTTGCTCAGAAGAGATTTAGAAGCAAAACTGAGGGCAATTCTCAAATTTCTGCTAAGGCCAAAATATATCTTATCTGTTGGAGCTACATCATGACTCCCTGACCAAATTAACCATTAGTGGATCCTGCTGCATGGTGTAATGGAATACATGTTCCTATGCCTTGGGAATGACAGCTGTCTAGGAACCATGTACAGGTGGTGATCTTATGCCTCCTGGACATATGGACTTTTTAAGGACCTAGCTACATGTTTTTGGATTAATGGCAAAGCCTCTGTATGAGACCATAAAAGGCCCTGTGCCTATTCCCCTATGATGGACAAAAGTGAATAACAGTACCTTTAAGAAAATAAAGTATGCCTTTACTCAGGCCCCAGCCCTGGGAATACTCAAGAAAACCCTTCTGCCTCTACGTATCAGAAAAGAGAGGAACTGTTTTAGGAGTCTAAACCAAAAATCTAAGAATGGAAGCCCATGCAATAGGCTACTTTTGAAAACATTTAGGTAGACTTGATGCTGAATAACCAAGTTGCCTGAAAGCAGTTGAGGCTCCAGCTATGCAAACAGAGGAAGCTTCAAACCTATCTTTAGCACAGAGAGGAGAAGTCCTGACTGTGTATCAGATCAAAGCTACTCTGGAGATAAAGATGTTACTTGGGGTTAATAAGGGAGCACTTTACCAAGTGTCTTAGTTACTATTCTCATTCTGAGACAAACTATCTAATACCCAAAGGTAAGGGAAGAAAAATTTGGTTAGCTCAGTTTGTAGGGGTTTCAGTCCATAGTTGGCTAGTTCCAGGCAGGATGCCATGGCAGAGGTGCATTGCAGAGCAGAAGCAGCAACAGGCAAGGTGAGAGATTTTTAGCTCTCATTCCATCAATTATATTTTATGCAGACTATTTGCCCTAGGGTGAGTGTAACATTCACACTCTTAATCCTAGCCATAAGTATACCAAACCAATCGGTGCATGGCTTTAGTAATCACAAACACTGGATCCCAGAACCACACACTCTAGATCCAGCCACCACGGAAAAACCACAGCTATGACTGCATGAGGCTTTGGGGACATCTAGACATGAACATTAATATTCTCACCCCGAACTCCCAAAGATTCGTACACATCCTTTTATGAAAAGGACATTTAGTTCATCTCAAAGAGTAGCCAAAGTCCTAATAGTTAGAGCATTCCTGCAAAGTCCAGGTCTCAAGTCTCCTCTAAGATTTAAGGCAAACTGTTGGCTGTAAGTCCCTGTAAAAATGGAAAGAAAGTTAAATACTTCCAATATTCAACTGAGAAGGAAGACATTTCTATTCCAAAAAGTACAAATGGAATACAAAGGAATGAGCCCAAAGCAAGTCCAAAATCCCCTAGGGCAAATATTAAATTCTGTAATTCCCTGTCCACCATCTGACACATTCTGTGGCAAGAGGTGAACTCTGAAGGGCTTGGGTCCCTTTGCTCCTGCAGTACTGCTGGTGCTCGTAGTTTCTATGTCTTCTTTCTGGGAATGACTCAACTCCCTCCATGCAGTGTTCCTCAGATGATACACATTCCTGGCTTCTCCAAAAGGCTTGCGTCTCAACTGTACCTTTGGCTTCCTACTCATAGCTTCCCAGAGTGCCCTCACAAGGGTACCTTTCTGGCCTCCCAGGACTTCTAAAATCTGGCTGGAAGCCTTCCCCTCACAACTTTCATTCCACATGCACATAATCTAGCAACATGTGGACTGTGCGAGGCTCCAGCAACAGCTAGAGCAGTAGGCAGGCTTTCTTCTCCTTTGGCTGTAAGTTTCAAGTGCTTAGATTGCTGAGTACTCTGAACCTAATACTGAGGAAGAACTTCCCTAGGCCACCACCATCCTGGAACATGGTGCTCAGGGGCTTTCTCCTTAAGCAAAGTCTTTCACTTTTGCATCTCTCAGGCTCCAGCTGTTGGTGTCCTGTTGGTTCCTGTGATGTCTTCAGGCTATCTTTTCTGTTGTCTTCTTCTGATATACTTGGCTTTTTCATGCTGGTCTCTTCAGCAACCAGTTTCTCCTCTGTTCTGTCTTTGCAGGCCACAACTTTACTGGAACTTTCTTTCTGCCCAATGTCACAACATTTTGAATCATTCTTTTGGGCTCCTAGCTCCTGTTTTCAACATAAATCTGGATAAAATTCCCCAACAGTAGCAATGATGCCACATTGGTATTAGACAGACTTGACATTTCTTTTGCAAGATTAATTAGTCTGCTACTCTTAACCTCAGTCTCAGGCAAAGTCTCTAACATGAACAAAATGCAGAAAACTTTCTACCAATGTATAGCAAACAGATTCTGGAGTCCAACAAGCAATACAGTCTCCCTTCACAGCAGAAACCTCTTGAACCTGGTCTTTCAGCAGCATTACAATGAGCATTCTAGTCATTCTGAACTCTAACCAAAATCTCCCCTTAAATACAGCTTAATGAGTTCCAGGGCTGCTATTTCAACTGGCATCTCTGACCCTTTCCAAACTCTTCCCACAAGCTAGTTCCAAAGGCTCCTAAACCACATTGTCAGGTACAGCCACAGAAATTGGATTCCTTGATACCAAATTATGTCTTAGTTATTTTTCTTGTTGCTGAGATAAAATACCTGACACTCAAAGTTAATGAAGGAAAGATTTATTTGACCCAAAATTTTTAGAGGTTTCAGTGCATCGTCTGCTGATTCCAAAGCAATGTGGCATGGCCGAGGAATATTGCAGAGGATAAATAATCCATGGCAAGTGGGCAAAGCAAGAGTACATTAACCCTCTTTCTATCCCTTATATTTTATGCAGGCTATCCACTTTAGGGCAGTGAAACACTCACACCCTTAATCCTAGTCCGAACTATACCAAATGAATCAGCTGGCTGGTTTAGTAATCATATACATTTAATCTCAGAACTACACACTATAAATCCAACTATCTCTGAAAAGCCCACTCCTATGACAGCATGAGGCTTTGGGGGAACATCCAGACATAAGCCATAACACCAGTATCAGGCCATACTCTTAGGGTTCCCTGAGGTTATTATAACTCTTGTATGATTCTTACTCCTGCCTCTTTGATGCATACATGCACAAAAGTGAAGTCATTCTTATGAACAAGTAATCTCCCAGATATATGCAAGCTGGCAGGACATCAGTAATTTGCTCCTCCAAGGCCCAGAGGAGGTATAGCTCACTAATGGAAGTAGCTTTGCTCAAGAATGATGTCAAAATGCAAGTTATGCAGTTGTCAGTTCACAACAGATCATTGAAGCTAAATTTTTTTATCCAGGAATATGTGCTGAAAAGGCAGAGTTAGTAGCTTTATTTGGGCGTTGACATTAGGAAAAGACAAAATGTTAAATATCTGTACAGACTGCAAATATGCCTTTCTGGTGCTACACGAATACCATGCAACAATTTGGAAAGAAAGGGGCTTATGTAATAAGCAATTACCTGTAAAGTGCAAATAGCAAATTCTCCAGCTCCTGGAGGCATTCCCCCTTCCTTATCAGGCTGAATCATTCACTGCAAAGGGCACCAAGGAGACATGCTTGAAATCTCCTTGGAAATTGAAAGGCTGATAGAGGAACCAAATGTCCAGCATTAGCAGCCCTTTAAGACTTTAGCAATATCCCCAGTTCCCAAGGAACCATTAAAACCAGTCTATACTTCCCTGAAAATAAATGGGTCTTAGGACAACGGGTAATTAAAAAGGGACTGTGATGGTATCTAGAAAACAAACTGGTGCTTCATCAAGGAACACAGCAGGAGGTTATAAAAATATTTCATGATTCTCCCCATATGGGAAGGTGTTACATGGGAATTTTTCATTCATGTTTTAACAAGACCATGACCAGTGGCAACCACCTAATACATCTTCAAAGCTTGCACACTGTGCCTACAATAACTCAGCTGAGCCCAAACCATCTGCATTATGACAACCTGTACAGGGAAGAGGTACATACCCTGGGAAGGGCTCGCAATTGGACTTTACCCACATACCACCACGTTTAGGATTTAAATAGATGTTGGTCTTGATGGGCAACTTTACAGGCTGGATTGAAGCCTATTTTACCTACTCAGACATAATCAAGGTACTGCTTAAAGAAATCATTACCAGATGTGAACTACCCAAGTCCCTCCAGGGTGACAATAAGCCTTCATTTACATCTGAAATAACGCACAGGGTAGCAAAGTCTTTAAGAATAAAGTTCCACCTCTATCCCACAGTCTTTTGAAAAGGTAGAGAGAGATAACCAGAGAGTAATATGAGTTTTGACAAAATTTTGTCAAGAGATGTCTAAGAGCCACTTAGATGATGCTCTGATGCTCTGATTATTGCCAATAACACTCATTAAGATTCCTAACGAACTAAAAGTGAAACTAAAACATGCCTAAAACTGGGCTAAATTGGAGTCCATCTGAGCTATCATAGGGCAGGCCATTTCTATCTTCTGATATAGTAGACTCAGAGACTATGGCATATTAATCTGGGCCAAGTGCAACAGGTTGTTCAAATGTATAAGAGTCCTTTCAGCTCCTTTTCCTGGGTGACTAGTGTCTCTCCTGAAAATCAATTTCAACTCCTTGTCCTGTGTAACTATCCAGTTTCTCTCCTGGAAATTAAGGACATAAAGATTCATGTGCTCATAAAATCTTGGTGAGAAAAGACTCCCACATACCAAGTAAAGCTAAAATGGAAGAATGTCCTTTTAAGTAAACTTTGCTATATCCACTGCAGTAAAGATGGCAGAGAAAGGTATTGGATTCATCTTTGTAAAATGAACCCAGTTCCACCTGAACTTTCAGAAGAAAAAGACCATCCAAAAGAAAAAGGAATTCCTCTTAGCTTCTAGGAGACTTTCTCCTATCAAACATGAAGCTCAATGCTAACTAAACCTTTTCTTATTGTCTTCTGACAAGTTTAGTTTTTCTTTAACCCAGTCATTGAGCCACAGCTCCTCAAGATAGACGGAAACACATCACCTCCAGTAGGTGGGGTCTAGAACCCCTTCCCGTATGAAGAAGCTGTAGAAGACAGAGACCTCTACCGCCCACAAAATTTATGGGGATTTGTGTCTTTCAGCAAGAAATGATAAAGGAAGTTAGGGCATGGTAAAGCTTGCTGGGGGCGTATGCATGACCTGTTAATTACAAAATCAGGACATGTACAGAACCGTTCCCAAAACTGTGTATATGGACTTCTCATGAGGAACCACGGTGATGTGTGAAATGAATAAAAAAGGAGACAGATGCCACTGAAAGCTTGCCATGGCTCTCCTCATGATAGCCCTCCCTGTGTCACAGGGTGCACTTTTATTTTATTTGATTTTGCTTTTTATTTTCACTGCCTTTCACTTATTCCAACCTCACTCTGTAGAGCCAGTTTCTCTCTTATGCTTCAGTATTAATCTTTTCTATCTCTTTCATTCTTCTTACCTCAAGTAATTGTGAAACATTGTCATCATTGTTTTTTTTTTCTTTCTTTTTTTTTTTGCTTGTTTCATTCAATATTTTTTTGAGGAGGAAAAAACCTAGAAATCACTTCCTGAAGGAGAACCCAGCTCCCCAAAGTCTGGTAACAGATGTACAGTTCAAAATTATCCCCATGCTTTAGTAACTTCTTGGTGAATTTAAACTGAATCATATATGAAAGATCAGTGAGTCCATTAGGAAAAAACATGCAGTGGTTTTGAACTTTTAAAGCATCCTGAATGAAAGAAGTTGCTTTTCAAAATTACCTGCTATGATAAACAAAGTTTCATTTAATGGAGAATTTTTTAACTTTATCAAAAGTAATTTGACAATATGATTCTTCCTGTTAGGTAGGCTCTCTTCCATTAGGCTCTCAACTAAAGAATTTTTGGACTTTAAATATAGTAACCATAAAATATAATAGAAGTTATTTTACTAAATTTCATGTAATCTTGACCTTTCTGTGTTACATTTTTCTTTTATAGTTATGTTCTTTGCATGAGATTTATTTAAAATAACTTATATCAGTTACAGATCCAGAAGAACCTATGCTCTAAAGTTCTGGTATTTTTTATTAGATATTCCAAGCGTTTTCTAGACACTACTAAATTTCATTTCACATTATCAAAAAGTAAAAAAGAAATTGTCAAATCCTTCTACTATATTTTGAGAAATGTCTGTAAATAATTGTGATACAATGTGGTGAATCTGGCAGAGACTGCAGCTCTTACATATGAGAAGCAAACATGTATCCTATGGTCAAAGAACAGCAGCTACATTTATTGAAGATATAGGGAAGATGGACTCAGAGCAGGTCTGTGCCAAGAGAAACAAAAAATAGCAGGACAGAATATGGGTCAGTAAGACAGGAAAATAAAAAGAAGAGAAGCAACCAA
>PVLD010034749.1:0-12147 GCA_004027595.1 Dinomys branickii | reverse complement strand
AGGCAGCTAGCTGTGCCCCTCTCACAGCGCTCACACTGCCCAGGCACTGACCATAGGGTGGGAGCAGCAGGGACATGGAGTGTCTCCTGAGTAGCTGTGCAGATTCCAACATCCTGGAGGACCCTGTGCCAGGCCACCCCCACTCCCTGTGTGACCATGACTGATGCGCTCTCTCCTGTCCCCCTTCCATGGGGAAACCAGGTAACTCTGGATTCTTCTTACCCCTGCCTTCTGGGAGGAGTGATTCCAGCTCTTTCTGTTCATTTACCCTTCTTCCTTCCTCCAGCAGACACCTGTGTGGAAGTTAGAAATTCCTCAAATTAGAGTCAGGGGAGCAGGCAGCTGCTCTGTCCTCACTGAGGAACGGATTCTCCCTGTGCCCGCCCCCACGCTGCCCTGGACACTCTGGACTTGCGGAGAGGCAGTGGAGCGAGAGGGACACAGGAAAAGGGCTGTGGGGTAGGAGGGGACCAGATGCAAACTCACACGGACGAAAAGACCCTGAAAGATAAACGCAGAAAGAGCTACACAGGTCTGGCAGACACTCTCTGAACAAAGGTTCTCTCCCCCAGGGGCTCGTTCTTTCCCGTGGCTTACAGGAAAATAAGCGCATGGCTTGTGCACATGAAAGGAAGCTTCTTGTTTGCTCACATCTAAAGGGAGACATAGGAAAACAGCTGCGGAGAATGGGAATGGTGGTGCATGCCTGTAATCCCAGTGCTCTGAGGGGCTGAGGCCGGAGGATTGAAAGATTGAGCGCAGCCTGACTTGGCAAATTAGGGACAGCCTGTCTCAAAATAAGGGTTAGGGTTTTAGCTTAATGTGAAGGTCCTATGTTCAATCCCCAGGAACCCAAGCACAAGCACAAAAACAGAACTGTGGCATGCCAGTTGTTATGTACAATCTTGATGCCCCTGCCCCTAATTCCTGTGTAGAAATCCTGACCCTTGGTGGTATTAAGGGTAGCGGCTGTGGGAAAGAATTAGGTGCTGAAGGTTGATCCCTCATATTAAATGAGTGCTTTTAACGAAGAGATCCAAAAGGGCTTCCTAACCCTCTTCCTACTTTGTGACGCTACAAGGAAAAGAAGACAGTTACAGCTGGAAGGAGGCCCTGCACCCAAACCCAAATACTCTGGCACCCTGACCCCAGCCCCTGCTCCAGAGTGGAGAGAAACACACACCTATGGTTTACACCCCAGCCGTCTATGGCATGTAGCTACTGCAGCCCAAATTGACTAAGACATCACTTTTACCCTCGAAAGTGAGAACACGAACACATTATGTTGGACAAAGTATTAGCCACAGGGGCCCCATCTTTACACTGGGTTTATGAGCTCTCAGCGGGACGCTGGTGTGTGTAGAATGATTGCCTATTTCTATATGGGAGCTCCAGCTCTAAGAAACCATTCAAGGACCATACATTGGACCAGTTCCCACAGATGTATGATCAGGAGTACTCATGTGAACTGTTTCTGAGGGAACGGGCTGCAAACTAACTGTCCATCCACACAGGCAGATGTCAAGAAGTCATGGGGCATCCTTCATGAGGAGGGTCCTGAACTGGTCATGAGCTGAGAGAAAATCACCTCTGGTAGTGTACAGGAAGCTCCCATTTGTTAACTGAAGAACAAACATATGCAGATATATGGACGGGCTCTTATGGAGGAATACAGGAAACTTGGTAAGAAAGCAAAGGAAGAGGACTGGGATCCACAGCCAGGGAGAGTTAACTTTCACTGCATTCTCCTGAATTTTATACTTGAAATCCTGCGCATGCATTATCCTTTCAGTGAGCTCGTTACTTCAAATTCCCTTTAAAAGTGTAGATATCAACTTCTTAGCATATGAATACAAATAGTACTTACACCCTGAGAATGATTTCTGGAACAGCTAGCTCCCTACTTAGGAAAATTTCCAAGCCTGTGAGAGGCACAACACTGTGCCCAGGAGTCTAGGAACAGGGACATTGCTGCCTCCAGGGTCACAGCCAAGACCCACAGGGAGCCGCTCCCCTGACTGCTGCCCTGGACAGTGGCTCTGCCTCTCCTTGCAGCTGAACCTGGAGAGCCTGTGTGTGTTGCTCGAACAGGAGCAGCAGAATCCATTTATTTCTGCCTGATAGGCATGTTGCCCACATTGCTCAAGAGAGGGCAGAAACCAAAATGAAAAACAAAACAACAAAAGCAGCCAGTTGCGGGGAAGTTGCAAGTTGCATGGAGGTGACACTCTTAGTCACACTGCTGTGGCAAACTACACTGTCTTGAGGAAACTGAAATGGAGCTAGGGGACTACATTGAACTGAGATAAATATGAAAATCACAATTTGATTCCTACTCATCTAATTTTTTCTGATAAAGCTGTATGTGCTACGAGAGAAAGCGTTGAAGCTGGCGTGGTGGCACATGCCTGTAATCCCAGCACTTGGAGGGGCCAAGACAGTAGATGGAAAGTTCTAGCTCAGCTTGGGCAACTCAGTAATTCTATTGAGATCTTGTCATAAAATTAAAATAAAAAGTTAAACAGGGCTTAGGATGTGGCTTATTGCAAAGACCCTGGGCTCAAGCCCCAAGCACCATAAAAAATAAAGACGTCTCATCTCTCTGTAGCTATCACGGAAATACACCTTGGTATGTGGATGTGTAGTGAGCATCCACCAACCAGCCTCTGAGATCTGCTTCTCCAATCTGCTAGCCTTTTATAAAATGGAGAGTATCATTAACAGGGTATGGCAGCAAGTAGGAAGCAGTTGCTTATAACAAGCACTTTCTAAGAAATCAAATACTGCCCGCAAAGCTGCTAAGATCATTCACACGTTAAATACAGGCTCCAAAGCAAAGGAGATCCTGAAAGAAGTAGCACGCATCCCTCCCTTAACTTTTGTGATGCTGCTGCCATCTCCAACTACTGTTTTCTAAAGTAATTCAGTACGTAGATCCAGCCCCCCAAATCTCAGTGCCTTAATACAGACGCACTGCATGTTGGATGCCCCAAAGGAAACTAGATTTTGTTCAGAGTCACAGTCCTTAGGAACACTGTTATCAAGAACAAAAATGCCAGTGTCAAGCTCTTAAACAATGAAGGCTATTTTACTATTTGCTAAGTTGTTCTTTAAAATAGACTCTTTCAGGCAAAAAAAGAATGGATTCTTTAAACTTCACAAAGAAGGAACAACAAGGTCCATGTTTTCCTAAACCTACCAGCTAGATAATCAAGGAGAAGGAACAGTAAATATTTTGGTAACATTTTGACATTTTTGTGCTTGAAAGACAGCAACACAAGATAGAAAATATACACCACAGATAACGTCCATTGTGCAATGTGGGACATTATGACCAATGAGGAATGGCATGATATTTGCTTTGATGACACACAAGTCACACAGTGGCTTGTGGCTGTAGTGGGCGTGCCTCGGTAGACCTAGTACGCATGTCAGTGACAACATGAAGCTGGCCTCCTTCCAGAAAATGCAGAAAAGAGCAAAAGCAGTTATGAAATATGTGAAGCTACCTAACTTCTTCTTAATCTTCTATCATTAGGAAGTCTCCAGAAGAAAAATGGAGACACTACCTGGAGAGACTACCACTTGAGTAATTTTTTGAAATTTTACTAAAAACAGAGACAAGTTCCTTGAAGAGAAATGACTGAGATGTTGAAGAGCCCAGAGGTGTGTCTTAATGTTTGATGAGAGTCTCTTACATTCAGACACAGCATACTAAAGGTTGAAAGCACATTTCTTCAGAAAAAAGAAACTGTTGCTGAATCAGACCAGGGAGTTAGGGCAATTCCTGCTTATCTAACAAACCAGGCAAATTCAACTCTTTATTTTTTAACATAAAAAAGCATCTGAGTGCATCTCCAGTGGAAGAATAAAAATAAGGAAAGAGGAAACTTTAAGATATGGAATAAATTGATCTTAACTAATTCAAACCACTGCAGGTCCTTTTTAAATAGTGTCAAAGGTAGAAATTATAAGAGATAGGAGCATGACTGCTCCGCCTGCCCGGAATACTCAACAAGCAGCGCTAGGACCCGACCTCCAAGGATGCCTGCAGGCGCTGTGGACATGGACCATCTTTGACACCCAACCTCGAGAACATCCCCAGCACAGCAAACACGGGAAGAGGCCTCTACAAGGCCAGGCTCCTCCTCCTCCTCCTCCTCAGAGGCTGCTTCAGATTCCTCTACCTATTCACCTTGGGAGAGGAGCTGTCCAGTGTTGAGGAACCCTCCAGCATGAGACAGGACTGAAGACAGATCACAGTGGGAAAAACACTCACCTCTCCCATGCATACAAGGTTTTAAAAATATAAAACACCCAAAGCAGCAGAAATGTGGATGTAAGATGACTGCACAGAATACGAGACTGATTAGATGAAGTTTCAAATAACAAAAATTGTATTCTGTGATTTTGTGGTTTTTTTCCTCCCTTTCTTCTCTGGATATGCTACTTTCTGTCTTTCTGAGACAGTGGGGAAGCTAAATTTTTGCCTAAAAAAATTAAGACAGGTCTTAGGCATCAAAGAGGTATTTTGTTTTCAGAAACTGGAGAAAAAAGACTTGTAGAATCATACGCTACAAAGTGTGTTTCCTATGAAAATGGAAGGTGTAAAAGTAAATTAAAAATCTGTCAATTTTTTTAAATGGGATTTAAAAAATTAACCAATGCAAGCCAAATCAGCTTGGAGGGCAGCAAGACAGAGATGGATAAGGTCATCGAAACTGGTTACTGTAGAAGGCAGAAAAGGAGGATGGTAGGTGGGGGGCAATTATGCTTTGTCTTACAGGTGCTTCAATTGATTTTCTCGCTATTATATTAATAGGCATACTTTATTTTCATAGATACAACAAAATCCAAATGAAGACAGGAAAATGTTTTCAAAACCTAGACAAATACAGCACGTTTCCATCTTACCTGCTCCCCTTTGACCCTCTAAGTTCCACACGGTCCAAGCATGTTCCCCTGTAAGAGGCAAGCAGAGACGAAGGGATGGCAGAAGCTGCGAGTGAACGATCAGAACCAGCAACAAAAGTAAAATAACTTTTATCCCTGGATGGTCCTGAAGCTTCTCTCCCAAGGCCAAATCTTCATGCTTCTCTGCCTCCACATCACGCAAAGGTCAGGAGCACAAAGGCACAGAGGGGAAGTGAGAGGATAAGGCCCGGAGGAGGGGAGCACGTCCAGGAGGAGCCAGGGCCAGCAGCCATCCAGGGAGAGGGAGCACCCTCAGGGCAGAGGGGCCCATGGTTTGGTGTCTCTGTGGGTGCTGGGTTGGCTGTCACACCTGTTCCCTGCAGGGCCCGCGTGGGTGGGGTCGGGACCAGAGGACACCAGGGCCTGTCCTGCGTCCTGTTCTGCAGCTGTTAAACACCCGGGAAATTCCAGCTTAATCCTTGCTAGGCTGAATGCTGCAGCCTCCTCCCTCTAATCTGCACCCTGGAGATCCTCTCCCAGCTCTCTCCTTCTCTGGCCTTCTGCCTTGAAAAGGAGCCCAACAGGCTGTAAGGCAGCATCCAGCGCAGGCAGGGAGGAGGTGGCTATGCTCTGGCCCTTGATCCCCTGCTGCTCAGGCCACCAAGCCCATTTATGGATTACCCAGAAGAGTCCTGTGTCCCTGGAGGTCTCCAGCCTGGGAGAATGTGGCCAGGAGCATGCCACGCAGACAAATGTGCCTCCCACTCCCGGGTGCGGGCAGGGGAGGCATTTAAGATGCAGGCAGTGTCTGGGTCTGGCCACTTAGAAGGAAGGAGCCAGACAGCCGCATAGAATGAGCTACACTGGCTGGGCACTGACTGGGGACACACAGGGCCCTGGAAATGCACATGGGGTGGGGGACCAGTGTGTGTGAGGGAAGAGCAGAGGAAGGTGGTGAGTGAGAGCCGCTGAGTGCCAGGAGCAGTACCCGTGGTGCCCACGCCTGAAGATGCATCCAGGCAGCCTGTGGAAAGGAGTGTGTGGGGGGCGAGCGGGTCGGTAGCAGGAAGCTGGAGGTGTGTCTGTGTGTGCCAGGACCTGCTGCTCAGGGCTGGCTCTGCAGGGGTCCCACGAACTCCTGTGCCTGGCTCCATCTGTCTGGCTATGTGCTTGGGAGATGCTTCTGCAGAAGGGTCTGAGCTGCAGGAGGGCACACTGCAGGCAGTGGAGAGGGAAATGGAGAATTCCAAGCCTACTGCCCAGAACTTGCCCTTTCCCGTCCACCTGGAGCAGGCAGCAGGCAGAGGTGCAGGCCCAGGGCCTCGGACCAGAAGTGGGGGAGGACCTGGGGGCCCTGCTGTCCCAGCAGAGGTTCCTGCTTTCCCAGGTCAGCCATCCTGGCCTGTGGCTCCCAGCCTCCAGGGAGCTCCTCGGTCATGGCCAGCCATCATCTTGCACACTGACAGAACCAACAGAATCCGAAGCGGTCCTGCACCCCCTGTGACTAGAAAGGAAGACAGGGACCATGCTAGTCCTCCTTCAAGGACAAGATCTTAAGCCCAGAAAGGGCCCTGCTCCTCTGAGCAGCACTCAGCGCCCCTGCTGCCCTTTATTACCCTGGCAGCTTCCCTGGGCTGTGAGCAGCCTCTGCTCCTCCCCAGTGACCCTCAGCTCAGAAGTACCTTCTCCCCTTCTTGAGCCTGAGTCAAGTTCCCTGGCTACTGGAGGGCCTGAGTGCACTGACTGGGAACAGGCCTGACAGCTCTTCTCCATGGGCACTGCCAGGGACATTACCACATGAGCTCTGCTGGGCCCAGGCCAGCTCCCCCAGGGATGGGAGGAGAGGGTGCCAGACGGCCAAGATGGTGGGTGGGGGTGGAGGACAGGCAGGGCCAAGCACCCAGAAGCAGGGAGGGGGGAGGCCGGGGCAGGAGCAGGCAGGAGACTTTGGTTACAACTTGAGCTGAAGGCTGACAAGCAGGAGCCAGGCCTCCACTCCCAGGGCTGTAATGTGACCCAGGCCAGGGCGGCCAGGGATGTGTGGGGGACTGTGGGCAGGTGTGCACGGGCCTCCTGGCTCCTCCCAGCTCCAAGGGGATTGGAGAGACGCCACTGGAGTTAGAGGGATGGGCAATCCTTTCCAGGACTCTAGAGGCTAGTCTCTGTGGGGAGCCCCCAGCCCCAGATCAGGACCCTCCGACCCAGAGCAAGAGGAAGGTCTCTAGAAAGGAGGCAGAAGGGTGGTGGGGCACAGGAGGGCGTGGTGGTTCCCGCGCCTCAAGCTCTTCCCCCTGGAAAGCATTCTTAGTACTCCCCCAGGAGGCGCCCCAGGGGGTGCGGAGGCCCAGAGGGAGGGCCCCTCTACTTTGCAAACCTTAAGCTCTCCATACATATTCCTGTGACCCCTCCCCCCCAAGCTTACCTTCCCGCCTGCCTTCCGCTCCGTGGTCTGCGCCCTGGGGATCCGCGGTGGAGCTGCGACGCCCAGAGCTCCCCAGGCTGTGCATGTCCCCGTGGGTCAGGGACCAGCTTGGCTGCGGCTGGCATCGTGTCAGCAGGGACTCTGGGGTTCCGAGCGGACTCGGAGTTTCCGCCAAGGATCGTGCTGGGCCCGGGTCGCGACCGCAGACGCCGAGCTTTGTCGAGGTCTCCTGCCCGTTTTTCCTGAGCTTCCCTGGAAAGAGCGCAGCCTGGCACCGCCCGCCCCTCCGCGCACCTCAGCCGCCCTCCCTGTCCCCTCTTCCAGGAGCCGAGCCCGCCCTCTGGCCTGGACGGCGCGGGAGACGCGGGGACGGGAGGGGGCGGCTCCCCTGGTCCTGGCGGGCGGGACGCGCCAAGGCCGCACGCGGTGGCGGTAGGAGGCGCACTGCCGCTCGGCCCCGGCCACGCGCGCGGGGTGCAGCTGGTGCCGGCGCTGTCCAGGCGCGGCGTGCAGAGCGGGAAGACGCACAGCCCGCGCCTGCCCGCCTGCTCTGCTTTAACTCTGGGAACTGAAGCAGTGGGGCTCCTGCTCAGGTTTGCACTGAGGTGGGCGGGAGCTGAGAAAAAGAGGAAGAAACAAAAGGGATGGGGAGCGAGACGATCAAATCTTGGGGTGCGGCGCGGTGCGCGTGGTCAGGCAGCCCCAGAGCGGGGCGCTGGGTCCCAAAGCGTCCCTGCGCCGCCCTCAGACTCCTCTCCCTCTGCAGCCTGGATGTGGGTCAGCGGTGGGGCTTCTGACTCGAACCTCCCTCCCTCCGCCCTGCCCAGGGGAAGGGGACCTGGGCGGCAAAGAGCAGGTGCTTATGGCGGTGCCTGGTTTGGCTGGCTGGGGCAAGTCGCTGCACCTCAGGCTGCCTCCACCCTGCCGGCGCTGCAAGGGACCCCAGGCCCCGGTGATGAGAGGAGGTGGAAAGTGCGCTCAGAAGGGGCCTGGAGGTAGGGCTGAGGAACGCAGGGGTGGAGAAATGTTAGCCCCCCACACACACACACACACAGAGGAGGAAAAATATTAGTGCCCACCCTGCACCTACCCAGGACCGGACTGGGGGCTATTGTTTGGTCCGCCTGCCTGGCTGGGGCCTTCCCCTGAGTGTTGCTACCGCCTGCTGGCTCTGTCTGGGAGCGCAGCACCCGGTGCAATCCTCGTGCCCCGTTCTCTCCCCATGTCACCCTGGCCCATTTCACTCTCTTGCTGCTCTGACTTGCTCAGACAGAAGCTTGTGAAAGCTCAGGCTGCAAAGGTTCAGCGCAGCTCAGCCGGGGCTTATGGAGCTTTTAGGAACCTGGGAAATTGTGGAAGAGGTCTGAGAGCCAGGCAGCACAACAAACATAAGCGAGGAAACTCATCAAAGGCGCCCTGAGACATCAACAGCCTTTAAATGAGTTGACTGAATGTGTGATAGAAAGATAAAGGCCACTGAATGAGTCCCCACTTGACCAGAGGGTTGTTCCCTGTGAATGTGAGTCAATTAATCAGCCTGGCGGAGTTTATGATTCTGCGTTTGGATCTTATTAATAATTCCTGTTGTACAGACGGGGTAACTGCTTTTTCCACTGGTTTTGAAACTCTGAAAGAGCACTGTCTTCAATTTTTCAGCAGTGGGCAGCAAAGCCTTCAGAGTCTTGCTAAAGAAACCTGAATTTACATCGTGTGCTATATTACATAACTCATGGTTTTGTATTTACACACACACACACACACAGACACTGGCTTGTATCCAGGACCTCAAACATGCTAAGCAAGCTCTCCACACCCCAGGCCCTCCTGGATATATAAGTTGCTAGGAAGCAATGGATATTTTGAAATTTTTTTAAGAAACATAATTAGAACACAATTAAATTATATTGAAATAAATGAACCAATCCAAAACATACCTGTATCTCCCTTTGCAACATGTCAGGTAATGTAAAACAATCTGTATGTCTTTCTATTGTATGGCATGTCTCATACTAGAGAACTATAAAATAAAATGAAGGTGTTCTTGCCAACACTTACATAATTTGCTATTTTTATCCCGCTAATAAAATTTGAGAGAGATCTAGTTTGCAGAGAAAATGCCATTTTACTCAGGATGGAAAAGGTTTTATTTTATGATCACAATTGGCCTGGTATTCTAATCTATGTGGTCCAACCAAGTTTTCACTGTAGGTGGGAATCACAAAAGCACCATGAAATTATGCTGCAATCCACAGCTATGAAAAAGCAAAGTAATGAATCCTTTTCCAAAGCTGCGTTAAAATCTTGACTATAATTTGTTTAATGTCTGGCAAATATCAGGTGCTTGGAAGTGTTTTAAAGGAAAAAATACAATATTTAAAATAGCTCTGTGCCAAAAGGCTGAACTTTATAAACTTCGTTCCTTGCAGAGTTATTTCCAGCATACACAATGTGTAACGTATATCTGTAGGCCAAAGGCTCTCCAGAGTAGCAAACTCCATGCGAGTGTGATAGCTACTTCATTGGTTCTCCCTCTTTTTATTTTTTCTCTGTTTTGCCTCCCCTTGGGCTTTGGTGTCTCTAATGTGTGTAACTCCCTGAGGATATCCAATTTTCTCTTTCCTTACTTTCCCCTTGGAACACTTGAAACAAGTTTTGTTATTAACTTTACAAGAAATTTCAGGGGTAGGAAATCTAGCAAAAAGCAATAGAAGAATTTCCTTGCTTAGGGTTCTCATTTTAAACCTAAGTTACAGCTCCCTGTGGGGCCCTCACAGGGGCCCAGTCCCTCCCCTGAGCTGCCTTGAACTCTTGGATCTGGAGATATGATCCCATTTCCCAAGCTGAGGCCTGGTGCCTTACCAATATTTCACCAGTAAAAGTGCCAATTGTCATTTATTTCTTGAAACTTTTTTTACATAGTCAGAAATTTCTAGGCTGTTCTTCCTGTGGTTCCACTCGTTTTAAGGGCAAATGTAGATTTGGGCATGTTTGTGAACCAGTGGTGACTAACACCTGGGATTATGGTCTTCACTGTTTACCCATCATAATCTTTACCTGCTACCACAATAACCAAACATCAGTAAAGGGCATCCAGAGGCATCTGTGCTCAGAGAGCAGGAGAGGGCCCTCCTCGCAGAGCAGAATATTATCCCAGAGTCCATTGCAGAGGCTTGGAACTGCAAAGCTGTACAGTGGTAGTTTAGGGATAATAGGGAATCCGAGGATGTTGTGAAGGTCCCAGATCAATGAGAGGCCATCTTTAGGATAAAACCTGTTTTTAGATTCCCTGAATATGAGCCTGAGCTCTAATTATGAAGTTTATTAACTTCAGGCAGGTGAAGAAGGAACTGGACTAAGGCGCTACTGCCGCTGAGTTCGCTGTTTCCAGCATTTTGGGGAAGCTCCGCCCAGTGACTTCTGTCTGATCTCCTGGCCAGGACTGTGTCCTGTGACCACCCGACCTGTAAGAGACTGGATGTCCCTGCTGCACCAAATAAGATGAAAGCTCTCATGGGAGGAGAAGGGGAGAAAAAGAATATTGGACAGGCCACCAGCAGGCTTGTGCACAGAAGAAATAAAATGATGTTACCTTAATCTTGAAATCAGCAAAGATGGGAGATTTCGATGGGACGTCCTTATTGATTTTTTCTCCAAAATATCATTTTTAATACATGCTTTTAGTGCTCAGAAATGACTCCCTGCAAGTGAGTGCAGTGAGTGGAAATATTAGGAACCTCCTCCCCATGAAACGAGTGTGACCCCCTCCTCAATCCTCTGCTGTTCCTCAAAGACAATGAGGTGAAAACATTCGTGATTTTCATAAGATGTGGGGCCGCTCTCTCACAGAACAGGACTGAAAAGTTCTCTGTATCGCCTTCTGCTACCTCCCTCGTGTTTGTCAGCACCATTCAGGTCCAGAGAGAAGGTGGGTTGATTCCTCACACGGAGCTGGAGGTCCCAAAGCCCTTTCATTCAGTGAGGTGTTCTCCTGGGGCTGTGATCCCGATAGTGCGGCCTGAACGCGTCCATCTCCACGCGCCAGAAGCGGGATCTGCAGTTCTGCGCATCTGCCTGCAGACTCCACGTGCGGCAGTAACGTTTCCAGCGGAAATGGCCCCCTGTCTGTCTTGCATCTGAGATCACACATTTCCGTGCACGTTCCAGGGGCTTCAGAGAAGCTACTGCTTCAGAATTCTCAGCTCCGTGGACTCAGTGGAACAACTGCCTGTCAGGAATGAGTGCAGAGCAGGGGAGCCGAGCACTGATCTGAGACGAAGTGGGAAACGAGCGAAGATGAATGTGCGGGGAAACACTCTTCACTTCGTGTTTTTAATTAAGTGAAAAGCAAACGCAGCAACCAATTCCAAGTTCAAGATGGCAAGAGGGAAAAGTAAGTAAAAGAACTCAGAGGCCAAAATAAAATCTCGGTCATGCAGAAAAACAAAAACGATAACTCCAGGACAAACTACTGAACCAGCAGATGCACCTGGGAGTCCCTGGAGAACTGAGGCCAGGATAGCTTCCTTTGTAAGTACCAGAGAAGGTGACAGTCTGGAAAATACAACATGCAATTCTCATTTTGATAACAATAATTATAGAATATGAAGAAATGTCAAATACATAAGAGGAAAAAACAGTATTAAAGACTTTTATTCAATTAACTGAAAGAAATCATGCAGTCAAAAATTTAGAGATTGATGGGCATGATGGTGCATGCCTGTCATCCTAGCCGTTGAGAGGCTGAGGTAAGAGGATTACCCTGAGTTCCAGGAAGGACAGATTTACAGAGGGAGATGTATATATATATATAT
>PVLD010034748.1:0-12393 GCA_004027595.1 Dinomys branickii | reverse complement strand
TCGAGCAAACACATATCACCATTACTGCTATTGTAATAGTATTAATATTATGAATAACAATACCAGGACTACTACTACAACTATATCTGTCTATATCTATCTATCTATCTATCTATCTATCTATCTATATGTAGAAATATATACATATGTGTGTGTGCACTGAGTGTATGAGAAATATGAAAACTAAACTACTGAAGAATAAGATGTTTATTGAAAAAGAAGCACAATGCACTGTTTGAACATATAAACATGGACCATTTTACCATATGATAAAATGAATTTAAGGTATGTTAAATATCAGATAGAAAATTGGACCATTTGAACCTAAAATAAGATAATAGTAACTACTGATCAGGTCTATGGAATTTTGAAATGTAATATGGACTACAAAGTTAAATATAACATAGAATAAGTTACAAAGGATATAATCTAATCCTATTGCTATATAAACATTAAAATCTCATGCAACAAAAGTTAATAAAATCAATCAGTGAGCTGGTAGAATAGCACAGTGTATTTGAAAAGAGGAAAATATTTTCATATATAAGCCACTTCATTAAAATCTAGTAAGTATAATCAGTCCTGGAATAAAATAATGAAAATTAAAACATACTTTCCCTTTAATTAAAGTTTTAAAAGTACATTAAATGCAAAATATATATCAGATATGTACTATGTGTCAAGTGTTATGCATTTGAAGTATTATGTGTCAGATATATTGTAAAATTTTATGAATAACTATCATGACATATAAGAGCAAGACTCCCATGTGAATTACTTTAAGTCAGTAAGACATATACAAAAATAAGAAAACATGGAACCTATCAGACAGAGACAAATATTATACAAGGAGTTACTGTAGGCAGTCATCCAATTATGTGATTAAATCAGTCAGCTTTCCCATTACTGAACACAATCCTTAACACTCACAATTTAAAGGTGAGATTTAACTTGGCTCAGAGTTTCAGAGGATTGAGTCCATGGCAAATGGCTTCGTAGCAGAAACATGATATAAGGATGAGGTAGAGAGAAGCTGCTTAGTTGACAGTGGCTGGGAGGCAGTGCAGGGGAACAGTGCCATCAGGGAAAGGGTAAGGCCTCAGGTACATTATCTAAGGTTACACCTTCTTGACCCATCTAACACACCTAGAAATTTGTTTTAGTAACCCCTCAGGCGGCTCTCAAGCCAGGTAAATTGATCATCCATCCTAAATCTGACAGTGACTTTTTAACATTATGTTCTTAGGGAAGACCACTAAAGCAACGTTATTTAGTTGGAATAACAAGTCAATGTTTTAATGAATTGCACTAGAGAAAATAACTACCATACAAACCCTAAATGGAAGGAAGCTTTACCTACTACTTATTGTTGGGGTAAGTGATAAAGAAGATAGAGAGGCTGAAAAGTCATCAAGTTCAGAATGTTTAGCATTGCAAAACGTTGTGAAAAGTTGGACTTTATTCAAGTTCCATGGGAAACTCTTGGAGAACATTAAAATAAGGAGTACTATAATCTTATTAGACTATAAAACATTCTTTTTGATTCTTATAGGAAAATTATTCATAGGAAGGAGGAAGGCAGCAGGGAGACCAGGTAGGAAGCTGCTGTAGTAGTCCAGCCAAGCAGAGATTAGGACTGAAACAATGGTACAGCAGGGAAGAAGGAGTTAAGTGGACAGATTTAGAATATATTGTGGAGATAACATCTAGAGTAAGCAGTACTGATCAACGGTGCAGATATGACATGTAATTTTTACATCTTGCAATGAATACATGTCATTTACTAAAATGGGGAAGACTAAGGAAAAGCAGATTTGTTGATAAAAGAATTAGCAATTTCTTCACTGTATTAAATTTTAGGTACCTTTTGATGAACCATGTAGAGATATGAGACAGACAGTTGTATAATCAGTCTGCAGTTCTGTAGGAAACCCGGGTCCACCACAGATTTATGAAATATCAGCAGTAAGTATATATTTCAGGATGACACTGAGCGAGTATACTAGAGATGAATAAATCAATATGAAAGAGAAGAGAGCCTTTGAATACCAGTGAGCGTGAGGAGACGTAACACACTGCTGATGGAAGTTGCAGTTTTACAATATTTTTCTGCAGCTAATGTACAATTTGAAAATATAAACCTGGATGGTTTACATTATTTATGCATCATCCAGATTCTCCAAATTTTGCCAAAAGAAATACATATTCATTCTGTAAAATTTCATATATAGAGATGTTCTTCACGGTGGCATTTATAAAAAGTATATAAAAATCATCCTAACATCACAGAAACCAAAACATAGTCATATAAAGATGAAATACATAGTGGACATTATCATTTTCACAAGATAACTCAGACTGTAGGTAAAGTCGTCCATCTTTATGGAGCTAAGGAAAGGAATATAGACACACAAACAAGTAATTAAAATTTAATATTTAACTTTAATACTAAACATGTCTACAAAGAATAGGAGAAATATAGAAGAAAAAACTGGTTAATTCGAATGGTTGCAATGTTCAGGGAGAATTTCATACAGCAAATGGCTTTCAAAAACTCTGAGGGAAAAACAGGAACAGTGAAAGAGAATAAACAACGTGAACCAATAGAGAAAGCTTGGGGAACATGGCATATTGATGGAAACACACAGATCTCAACATCTTTTAATACATAAGCAGAAAAATGAAGAAAACATGAGTAGGGGGAAGTGTATGCAGGAGTCAGATCACAAAGCAGATAAAACATCACGCCAAGTGGCTAGAATTTATAACAAGATCCGTGGGTGGAGGAAGTAGGGTAAGTGAAGCATTTTTAGTAAGATCATGGCAAGGTCAGATCTACATTTGATGCAATCATCTTCACAATTTAGAGGAAATAAATATTTCCTGGAAAAAGTAGAGCAAAAATCATGTACCTAATTTGGTATATTTTTTCCCTCACAACATACTGAATGGTCTGTCTCTGCCATCTGTCTTTCTCTCCTCCACAGACTCTAAAACAATGTCGCCTGGTATCAGGAGCACAGGAGATCTGTCTGTTAGATACTAGATACGTAATGTGTGTTATACTTCAGATTTGTGGAGGCCAGGATGGGTTTTACTAGGGATTTATTGAACTATTAAGATCCAAGTTCCTACACCTGGTACTCCAATGCAGTAGCAGTAAGGCTAAGAGAAAGAAATGAATTTAATATATAATTAAAAAGAAGGTGGAATGGGTTTGATGTGTAATTGACTGTGAAGCAAAGAGAGAAATGACAAAATTTGTTTTGAACATTTTCTACTGAATAGCATTTAGAGTAAGGATTTTCACACTTGGCTGCCCATTGGAATTGGAGGCCAGGCTTTGCAACAGGGTATGTTCTAGCACATCATTTCTGGATTTTTGATGCATTGCTCTTGGTATTGGAAAGAGGGATCATAACGTTAAATATGCTCATCTAGTGATAATATGCACCATGCAATTTTGAACTTTAGTGTAAAGTAACTTTTCAGTACACATTGAGGTAATAACTAGCATGTAGATGAATAGTTGGTTATAGTTCCATGTCTCCTGTTTTTGCAAGTGTATTTAGTAGATATCTGAGTATCTCTGTCATTGCTATTCTAAGCATGTGCTCATTCCTCATTTATGAGAAATTAGGGTTTATACATCCTGTACTTTTTACCGATGTTACAAATGGCAGACTCTAAACCTTTTTTGCTACATATCTATTAATCCAATTCATAGTGATTTCTTTTACATTTAGCATGTGATCTTTCTGGCACAGACAAATGTCTGATAAGTAGCCCAACTTTTAATGTACACAAAAAAATATACAGTATTATTTACTCAGCTAATATCGAAGACAATGGCTTTTGCCAAGAGAACTATATCCTGAAGAATAAATCACTTTCTCTTGAGAAGTGTCCAAAATTGTATTCCAACTTCTGAAAAATCTGTACAAAATCAGAACATATACTGCACACAATTTAACCCAGGTCACTGACCATGGAGAACATTATTTGAAAAACAAATGTATATATTGATACATCAATGGGGTTCACCAATGTAGAAATTCTCAATATGAAAAATACTATCAGTATTAGTTCTGAGGATTAAGCAACCTCTCTCCAGAGGCTCATTAAAGAAAGATATGGGGATATGCTGGAAGGGCTGTGTGGAAAAAGGAACACTTCTCCACTGTTGATGGGAGTATCAACTGGGGCAACCACTGTGGAAATCAGCCCGGATATTCCTCAGTAAACTAGAATTACAGATCCCATTCAGCTCAGCTATTTCACTTGTGGGCATTTTTCCAAAGAACTAAAAACATACCACAGCGATATATGTGCACCCATGTTTATAGCAGCACAACTTGTAATAGCTAAATCATGGAAACAATCCAAATTCCCATCAGCCGAGGAATGGGTAAAAAAGATGTGGTAGTTTTATAAAATGGAATATTACTCAACTATAAAGAAAGATAAACTGGAGACTTTTATAGGTGAATGGATGCAACTAGAGGCCATACTCATAAGTGAAATAAACCAGACTCACATGTGTAAACATCATATTGTTTCTCTAGTGTAAGAACGTGACAGAGTAAATAAAATCTAAAAGGGGCAATAGATATTGTGAAAGGGAAAGAAACTGCTCATAATTATAGAACAACTGGGATGAAGGAAAAGAGAAAAGAAAGAAAGAAGGGAAAATATGTATATATGTATACACAAGATAGCTAAGATAATTGTACTACTAATTTCTATTGTTTTCTTGAAAGGAATAGTTAATATTTAGTTGTTTGATCAATTTCACATGCCTATATTTGTTTATCTGAGTAACCAATTTGAAGGTAATAATATGTAATACAACAACCATTGTTAATTTCCTACCACCTTGTCTGAAATTCTGCAGTGATTTTACTATTTTTATGCTGTTTTGGTTATGCTTGTATGTTTGTTAATATATTTTTATTCTTTTATCTTTAAAGTAAAATAAGAAAGATGGGGACAAGTATTCCACAGTTGCTTTTGAAGTTAACTCAATATGTAAATATCTCAGTAATAATGTTGAGATATTGTAATTAATGATAAATCACATATAAAACCACTAAGATAAAAAAATCTTGACTCAACTGGAGTCCTCTTCTCTTTTGTTTGTATTTTTAAGTTGTGTTGTAACCACACTCCGGGCATGTAGCTTAGGCTGTACCACGTTCCTTCATAGACAGAAATCAGGAATATTGCACTTATCTGGAAACCTTTATGTTGGTAAGAGTTTTATTGACACAAGTATTCACCACTGAATTTGAAGAACATCCTCCCACACTTATGGTTAGAAAGCCCTTGTCAGAAACCCCAGAGATATAAGAGTGCACATTAGTAGTTGCCACGGGTGAGAAATGGGAATGTAAGAGCAGTGTGACTATAATGGGATTGTATGAAGGGGATATTTGTGGTGAGGAGATAGTCCTTGGTATGTATCAAAGCAACGATGATGCCTATCGACAAGTTTTATAGAACTGTCCTCACAAATATCATCAATGTTTACTCTATGGTTTCACTATTGTGTTAATATAAAGTGCAGCTACTTGGACAAAGTAGGTGAGGAGAACAGGGAATGTGCCTGGACTATCTTTGCAACTTTTTGTGAATCCATAATTATTTTGAAATAAACAAGTGAAAACAAACACAAACAAGAAACTCCTTGCCAGAGTGACTGTCCATAAGAAAACAACTTCAAGAACTGTGGAATCTATTTTTGTTTTTCCCCAAAAATAAGACCTAGCTGAAAAATAAAGAGCTTTGAAAACTGGAAATCTAAAACGTCAGCCATAATCAGCCTATCCTTGCCTTACCTGACATCACTGTTCTCTTGCTTACTGGGTAGTCTCTGAGGTAGGTAAGGCAAGGATAGACAGATTGGGGCTGGTAGTTTTGATCTTTAGTTTTTAAGACATTATTTTCTGGTGAGGTCCTATTTTCAGGGAAGGTTCTTCTAGAACTGGCATTATTTCATTTGCCTGTAATATGAGTACCACCTGCCAATGAGTTGATTGCTTCACTCCTTCCTGTATCAAGCATTTCGTGAATAAATTATATTCAGAAAAGATGTCTCTGGGTATTTTCTCTTGCTTAGTTCACAATACCCACCAGTGTCTAATGTATAGTATTTTTATGGAATGAAGAAAGGAAAGAAATTCTTAACTATGTGACTTGAATTCCTTGAGGGCTAGGACAAAGATTCATCTGTGGTGGCACAATATTTAGTACAGTAGGCATTCAGTTAATGTATTAAGAGGTAATAAATGAAATGTTATAAAATCTGAGGATTATGACAATTAATATTCTAAAATCTCTTGCAATCCTCTGCTAAAAGGAAAATTACATCATTATCATTAACCTCACCTTCCTTTTTAAGATATTTTGTATTTTTAAAATAATTGATGGTAACACATTCTCAGAGAGGTCACAAAGTTGTGTATATATGTGTATAAAATTGTACAATTTACTGAAAAAAACTATAGTCAAAGCTGTTTTTACAAATTATATCCCGCATAGATTTTACGTGGCTTTGGCACCAGTTGCTCTCCTTTTGGAAATGAACTAATGAAGATTTGCAATCTGGAAGAATGCTGCTTGCTATTTGGTTGGTAGAAAGATGGAAAAATGAGAAGCTCCACCAGCAAACCAATGCCCTGATGGGGCCCTGTGTCTGCATATTTTCTTTCTCGCTTATTGCTACTATGTTTGAATCTTCTGGGAAGCAGCTTGTTCCTTTGGGGGTGGATTAAAAATGAGACATGGATACGAAGTGTCCAGTGCAAATTATATTATAATTTTCTGGATGTCTCTTTTCTCCATGTTACTGTCTTTGAGTTATTAGGGAAGACCTTCTAAATATAAGCGACATGAACCTAGCACAAACAGACATTTAAAGAGGAGAATTTGTTAGCTATGTAAAATTGTAGCTGGATGAAACTTGAACTAGGAGTACAAACAGTGTCATCCTGACACGATTTATTTTCACCCTTAGAAGCTCCAGTGGCACAGTCGGTTAGCCCGCACTACTTATGTTTTCACCATTAGTCATAGTCTTACAACTGTGCTGTCTTTGCTTCCTGAGTCCACATGGTAGTCAGCAGAATAGCTCCCTCCGTAATGACTTTCTAAATGCAAATACAGTGGAAAAGAGAATATGGCTTTTCTCAGAAAATCCTATATAGATCCAGGCACACTTTAATTTGACCAGTTGCAGTCATCCGATCTCATCTGAACCACTGCTGTAGTTAGGAGGTTTCTTTGAATCAGTTTTTGAGACCTGGGCTTTATGTTTGGCCACCGGAATCAGTTCGACCGTAAGTATGTGAATGGAGAGTGCAATGTCAACTTCAAAAGATACTGAGGTTCCTGGTAAGCCGAATGAGGTAAGAGATTTTGCCAAATCAAAACAATAATCAAGTGTATTCAGTACACTTGCTTCAGCCACACTTGAGTCAATTGCTTGCAATTTTCTAAAGTGTTTCTTCCCACTTCTGAGCTATGCTTTTAGTATTCCTCCTCGTGTTTTCTTGTCTAAATACAATGTCTTTCAAGAAAAAGTCTGATGTAAAAAAAAAAAAAAAAAAAAAGAAAAAGTCTGATGTAAAGATTCCTCTATTTTCCAATCCTTTGTTCAGCTCTTGGTAAAAATAAATGTCTCCTCCTACCTGTGTGTTCCTCTAGTGCTACAAACCTCTGTTCTAGTATCCACAATAGTATGTTTGATTCTGTATGGACCTGAATTCTTGTCTTTAGTTCCCTACATAGAATTTTGTGAAATTACACACTGAATATGTCATAGTTTTTTATTGCCCACGGTGTATTAAACATTCTGTGTACTCACAAAATATTCTTGCTGAATTATTGGTTTAAATTAATTTAAATAATTGATTACTTTACATTTAGACATGCTATACTATTGGTCCATTTGCACCCCTACAAAATTGATTTATACAATGTATTTATTTTTGAAATTATCTCACTTTCTGTGTGATTTATGAAAATATGATTGTTCTTATTTGTATGAACAATGACTATTTCATTGCTAACTTGGCTACCATAAGATTGAGTTTGAGTAAATTTCTTATTGTGTTCAAATCTAAGGATGTTGGTCTTTCTTTCCCATACACAATACACTACATAGATTTGATGTGAGAAACCAAATTCATTATGCATGTTATGACTTTAGCTATATAATCAGGCAGAATGAATAACAACCACATTAGAGTCTTAGTACTGCAAATGAAATCAACATTTTGTAATTCAGTAACACGTTTCTGACTGTCCTGAGAACTCTGCCAACCTCTTAAACTAACTGATGTTTAAAATCGATCCATAATGCTATGGCTTCTTTGCTGACAATACTGCAAGGACTATGATTGATCCTACTCAAGTTCATATAATTCGTATGAAAATAAGAACAGATATTCAGTTCAGAGCAATAAAGCTTTACTGAACATTTACTATGTCTATAAGCTCTTTACTACTATGCTTGGTGACAGATGAAAGGAACAATGTTAGAAATTCATGTAAAGTCCTGTGTATAGAATCTTTGAAAATAACATAGTACCTCAGTCTGATCTTGTTGGATACAGAAGAAGAATTTAACTAAGGTAGGGACAAAATGATACGAGTTCCTGAGTGCAATTACCTGTCTGCGTGTTTCCAAATAAAAACAAGATTGCAGTGGATGAGACACGTTGTGATGGAGAGCTGTTCAATAATTTTTCAAGGTCATACAGAGTGTATGTTTATAATCATATACTACCTTTTTTAAAGGTATTATCCTTACATAAACCCTAGACCACCAGGGATCAGGGCATGATATTTTGGGAACGATCTCGATCAGTGTCCATCAAAGTGAAATAAATCTACTTCCAAATCCTGGGTGTCCTTTTGGTGTTTCTCTTTGCCATTGCACTATGATATTGCAGGTGAAGACGGGTGTACATTACGTTACATACATGTGTCAGATGTCAAAATTGGTCATAGTGGATACAAAAATAACATCTCTGGGTTGCAGTTGAATGATTGAAGGTGGAAATTCAAGCAGAATGCTTATACAGACTCATATGTCATTGTTATTCAATAAACAAATTGACAAAGTATTTCTCCAAATTCTGTTTCAATTATTAACAAGTTCCATTATCAAAAACCATTTCAAATTGATTGGAAGTGTGACTATTAATTCTGACATGCCAACTTGATTAAGAAGTGCCTAGCAGATTCGTATAGCATACTCCTAGGTGTGTCTGGATGAGCTGTGCAGACAAACTCTTGGTTAAGATGCTAAACTAGTCCTCAGTCCTCTGTGGAACTTTCCCCCCTGCTCTGCTTTCCAGCCACAGTGAACTAATTAGCTTTGCTCCAGCAGGCCTATTCACCATAAATCCTGTCTTGTGATGTACCAATTGTGGATTGAAACCTCTCCCCCTTTAAGTTGTGGGTGTTGGAGACTGTGTCTCAGCTACAAGAAGGCTAACTAAGTGAAGGCATGACATTGGAGTCCTTATATGGTGTCTGACCTTTTTCTCTCAGGAATTGTTCCTCTGCTCTGCTCACTGACTTTCATGAACCGAGCATATTTGCTTGGCTATCAGAGACTGTCCCACCATACCAGATATTGCAGACCCCTGCAGTGGGTTCCTATCTTCTGCCTGAGTAATGATACACTGTAGAAAAGGAAAGAAAGAGCAAGAGACAAAGTAGAGGGGTGCATAGCAAGGATCTAGAACCACAAGTTGCTCTCTTGGAACAAAAGACCAAGAGGCACCCAGACCCTTGGCATTTTTTCATTACATCTGAGTCAAGAACAGTAGGTGAAGGGCAGTGTGTACTTCTGGGAACAGTAATAGTGAATAGACTAATGTGGGGTAGAAAGATCAAAACATTCTTGCAAAGACAAGGATGAGAGTTTTCCCAGTGCCTTATTCTCTTTAGCATGTCTTATCTTGCCCTGTGAGCAGCAGTTATTAGCCTTAGGGCTCCCAGCTGTGACTAGAATAGAAGACGGCATTTTCTCACTCTAATCTGGCCCAAAATGGCAGGACAAGGAGAACCTAGAACAGAATGTGTGAATTTATAATTCATGGTCCCTAACACCCTGCCACATCCTTCTGGCATGATATTTATGCCTTGGAGCCAGCTCATCACGGACTGAATTCCTGAAACAATGTTTCAAATTAAGCCTTTCTTCCTTAAATTGTAAATTTGTGGTATTGTGTCCCAGCAACAGAAAAGCTATCCAATACAGAAAGATTTTTGTACTCCTGTCCCCTATAAAGGCAACTGATCCCACCTTATCGAGATACAGATGGGGTGCTACATAGTCAAGATCATTATACATCTTATCTAGTTTTTAAGCATATACAGCATGAGAGACATTTCAGAAAAAATATGTATATCATTTAGCGATGTCAGCCTAATATGCTGGCTAAATTGGTAATTATTTTTCAGCTGAACTTTTCTCTGTGACTTTTTTGAAGTATATACTATTTTGTAGAAATCTTGGTACATGGTGTTTTGTAAAGATAAGAATCATTTTCAATTAATCAAATCAGGCATTTTATGACTATTTGTACATGTCCACTTGCACACATGTGCATGTGTAAAAACAAAAATATATCTTTCAAATAAACATGTTTAGGTATTTAAAATTCAGCGTTTAAAACAGACTTTAATGCACTGAACCACCTTAAATGTTGTTATTCTTTGCTTATTTCTCCTTTCTTTTTTGTCTTTTTGAGACAGGGTCTTGCTATGCAGTTCAGGCTGGCCTTGAGCTCACTGTGTAGCCTAGGCTGGTCCTGAACTCGCAACAATCCTCCTGCCTCAGCCTCCTGAATGCTGGGATTACTAGCGTGCACCACAACACTTGGCTGCTTATTGCTCCTCTTGTCTCTCAAATTTAACCATCACTTTACTTACAACTATGACTCACTGTTATTCTCCATCTCTGTTGCATCCACCCATTAATTGAGCATATAGATATTTTCTCTCTACAGTGGTACCTTGGTTCACAAACTTAAATATTTTCATGATTCTGGTGGTAGAATTCATTTCATGACTCTGGTTGTAAGCTTGTATGTACTATGACAGAAAGAATTAAGCTCATGAACCAAGGTACTATGCTATTCCCATACCATATTCATTACATTTCATTCATATTTCTAAGTCTGCCACTTATTTTAGACTTTTATTTTCTCTTCATTATACTATGCTAGCCACTAAATTGATCTTTTTATTAATCTTACAGAAACCTGCCTACTCTTACAGAAATTGAAATGAGCTCATGTCATTCTCAATTGTTCCATGGATCTTATAAGAAAAAAGTTCCCAAAACTCAGGATAATATTCACAAGACTTCATAATCAGGCCCCAGTATCACACCAGTATCAGTAAGAAGCTGAGGACCAGCTATGGTGGCACACACCTGAAATCTCAGCTTTCTGGGACTCTGAATCAAGAAAATGGCAAATTGATGTCCAACCTGGGCAACTAGTAACAGGTTTATCTTCATTCTTTTGATCTTTCCTTTGAAGAAGCTTTAACTTTCATGCAATGCCACTTACTTTCTGTGGTCATATCAAAAAGAAATAAAATATTACTTACATCAACTTCTATACTTCTTAAACCATTCCAGCTTCTTTCTGTAACATCATAACACTTTTCCAACATGCGTGAAAGATTACATATATTGACCACTGGACATTATTTCTTCTACGTCTGTCCTAGAAACTATTATTTCCTCTGTTCTATACATTTGACTATTATAAATAACTAGCACACATGGAATCATACATTGTCCTTCACTGATAGCTTAATTTCTTCTATGTTTATCAATTTTGTCATAAATGCCATGGTTTCATTTTATCTCAGAGTGCTGGAATTACAAATATGCACCACCACACCCTGTTGCTCTCCTTCCTTCAAAAGCTAAAGAGTGTCATTGCGTGTATGTGCAACATCATCTTTTTTAAATTGTTCGGTAAGAGACAATTGGTTTGCTTCCATATGTTGGTTAATATAAATAATACTGCGATGATTCATAAGTATGAAGATTTCTTCTGGAGTTTGCAATTTTAATTATTTTGGATATACTGCCTGAAACAGGATATCTGGGTCATATGACATTACTACTTTTAATTTTTTTGAAGGACCTCCATACAATTTTCCATAGGTGCTGCAACAGTTTACATTGCCACTATCAGTGTATGAGAACTGACTTTTCTTCACATATGCAAAACTTGCCATCTCTTGTAGTTTTAATAACAGCCAATTTAACAAGTGAGTTGATATGTCATTTCTCATTTAATTTTTGTTTCTTTGATAACTAATGGTGTTTAGCATCATTTCACATGTTTTTGGTAATTT
>PVLD010034747.1:0-12394 GCA_004027595.1 Dinomys branickii | reverse complement strand
CTGACTAAATTTGCATGTCTGTATATGGGTCCATACATCTACAATTCGAAGATATCAATGGATAAAGCAACAACTACTGTTGAGACCATATCACCTTGTCTATAGATTAGTTGTGATTGTACTATTTTCTATGATAATGGGTATCTGTTTGTCAATATGTTTTTGTACTTTTATGTTTCTAAAATAAAAAAATAAAAATAAAAAAAAAAAAAGAAATCATGTACTTATTCCAGAGTTTGGAAGAGGAAAGATTTCTTGAGGGTATCCCATTCATGGCAGGCTCAGAGTTGCAAATGTGTAAAATTTTATTTTGAGGATAGTGTTGGACCCTCCAGTCAATAGTGCTGCCTAGGGGATTGGTTTTCAGGATTAAAAATATCATTTGCAGCCATCCAGGCACCCAACCTCTGCTGTTACATGGCCCAGTGGGGCTTGGCTTCTGGGCATGCTGGTGGCAGATATAAGCTTTGTCTGTGGGATATTGAGTTGTGGGCTCAGGGAGGCTTCCGCCAAGATTTCAAAGCATAGCCTGGAAGACTCAATGAGGAACCCCTGAGAGGGCAGTTCTTGGTGATGTGGGAATGAAACCAAAGATGCAGTGGAGAGCCAGGAGGCTGGAGATGGCAGGAAAATGAGGAAAGATTCAGGCAGCGAGTAGACCTAGCCCAAGACAGAGCATGTAGGGCTGCAACCAGAAATCCATAGGTTGGTGAAATACAAGCTCTTTGGGACTCACGTTTGACCAGCTTGTACGCTAGACGCCAGATACGGAGTGATAGGACCTAATGTTTGCCCGGATGGTTTCAGTTCTATCCTCCCATTCCTCACTTTGGAATGTAAATATTTACCCTGTCCAACTGTACCTTGGGACTATGTAATTTTTCTTTGATTTTTATGTGTATTCACAACTAAGAGTTTGCCTTGAGTTCCAGAAGATACTTAGATTTGAACTTCTGTAAAATGGTAGGACTGTCTTGGGGAAAGATTGCTACATAGCTACTTGTATCAAGGGTAGGTATATAATGTTAAGTGGTATTATGAACTTGCTATTATATTTATTTGGAGATTAAATATGGTTTACAAAGATGTGTTTGGGTATGAAGTTGACAAGGACTCTGATGTGACAGTCAGGGTGGAGTATCAATTTGACTGCCTTCTGTGAGCTGCCTGGGGAAGTAGTGGAGATGCTTGTAGGTATATCTGTGGGTGGAGGAGGTGTGACCTTAGATCCTATGCCTGATACCTGGTTCCTTGCTCTCTGGTACCGTTCTTCTGCTCTGCTTCCTGGTCACCGGGAACTAAGCACCTTTGCTGCTTCATGTTCTTCTGTCGCAATGTTTTTATCGTAGAGTGAGCTGACCAAGGATGAATCCTCTTGAAAAGTGAGGCTCATTAAATCTCTTCTCCTTTAAATTATGGGACTTGCTTATTATAGCCACCATAAGAAAACCTCACGAAAAAATTATATACTTTGACTATTAACCCCTTGTCAGATACAATTTGCAAATGTTTTCTTCCACTTGTTTTACAACACCAGTTATTTTCATAACTTGTTTAAGTTATCTCATTATAGCTGGTTTTCTTTATTGCTTGGAAGGTTTTTATTTTGATATAATCCTATTTGTCTTTTTGAGGGGAGTTTTGTCCCAAATTGTTTGGGGACTTTATCCAAAAAAAGAATTCTTTGCCCATTCCTGTACCTCCAAGTATGTCCTATTTTAATCTCATAGCTTCTTAGCTTCAGGCCTTCATTTATGTCTTTAATCTATTTAGAGTTGATATTTGTAGCTGGTGAAAAACAGTGGTCTAGCTTCATTTTTCCATGTATGCAGATCCAATTTTATCAGAACCAATATTTTAAAGACTGTGCTTTACCAATTCATGTTCTTAATACCTTTGTAAAGTCAGCTGGCTATAGAGGTGTGGGTTTACTTCTATGTTCTTTATTCTATTCCACTGATCTATGTGGTTTTTTTTTTTATACTAATACTTTGCTGTGTTGATTACCACAGATCTGCAGTAGTATTTTTAAGTTGGGCAGTATAATGTCTCCAGTTTTGTTCCATTATCTGAGAGATTGTTCTATCTATTCAAGATTTCTCACATAAATTTTAAAGGTTTTCCTCTAATTCCATAAAGAATGTCTTCTTTTGAGTAGGGGAGTCTCACTATGTGGTTACTTACCATTATTCAATATGCTATTCATGAACTCTATGTCTTCCCACCTCAGTGTTCCAAAGAACCATTAGATTACATGAATGCACACGGTGCCCAGTGTTGTCACTGGTGTTTTGACAGGGATTACAATCAATACATAGAGAACTTTGGGAAGCATGGACTTTTCAAAACTACTGATTCGTCTAATCCATTCTAATTTTTCAATCCTCTTCAATTTCTTTCATGAATGATTTATAATTTCCATGTGGAGATCTTTCACTTCTGTATTTAAATGTATTCTTAGTTATTTTTCAGTTATTATAAATAAAATTGATTTCTTCATTTCTGTTTCAGATCATTCACTCTTGCTGTACAGGAAGTGCCCCGATTTTGTATATTTATCTTGTATTCTATAAACTTGTTGAATTAGTTTATTAATCCTAATATTTGTGTGAAATCTTTGGGATTTTCCACACATAGAATCATGTCATCTGCAAAAAGTGACCATTTGACTTTCTCTTTCCTGAATCTGGGGCCCTTTATTTCTATTTATTTTTCTTCCTGATTACTCTGCCTGGAACTTGCCGTACATTAAAGGAAAGTGATGAAAGTAGGCTTTTCTTTATTTTTAACATCTTGAACATAAAACTTTCAGTTTTAAACAAAGGAATAAATAATTGAATTGTAAGAGGAGAAAGTGGGATGATGCTCCCATTAACACATAAAGCGCTTCATAAGTTTTTAAATGTTACAATAAAATGAACTTATTTTTATGGATCTTTGACACAAAGATATTTCTACAGTTTTAAGATACCTGAATAATACTCTCTACAATAGAAATTATTTCCTTCTCCTATTTCCAGATCAGAGATCTACATTATAAGTAACATTTGTTATTGTTGGTGATACTGATGTTAGTTTTTGCACTAATTTTAGTAAAAACAAAACTATTGTAATGTCCTATTGATTAAAATCATCACTTTTGTTAATTACTTCTGTCAATTGTTTTAAAGTAGATGGTATAAGAGTCAACTTGAGGTCATTAAAGATCAGACTATATAATCTAGATATTATTTTATTTAAAATATTTTAAAAGGGAATTCTAAGAAACCAAACATACATATATGCACAAAATTACATAAAGATTTATGGATTAACAATGAAAGATTTATAATAAATAGTCAACACAATTATTACTTTAATTTTTCAAATTCATGCCAGTATGAGACATAGGATTTAAGTAAATCCTTTTTGTTTATACAATTATTCAATATATTTTTCTAAACTGGAGACTTCCAGGAAGATGGTGACTGGGATGGCAGCATAGAAAAGCCCTCTGGAAGGTTTGCAATCCAAAAACTGAATTATACCAATAGCAAACAGCATCTCTCCCAGAGAACCGACTCGTACAGTTACAATGACAGAATCAAATCCCTGGGATTGACTATAACCAGAATGGAGGCAGAGATTGGAGAGGGAGCAGTGATGTGCCTCCAGACACACGGAGGCTCCACAGTATCCCCCACTTCAGACTCCAGACCACTCCATGCTCGCCAATGCAAACTGGGAATTGTAGTCCAGCAACACAAAAGTTATCTTGGGTGGTAAGAGCCACGAGATGGGGTGTGGAGCCCATGCTCCTGGGAAGGAGCCGAGCCACCAGTGTTGGCTCCATGGTGACCAGGCAGAGACTCATAACCACGGCACACAAAGCTGCTGCAGCCAGGCAGCAGCAGGCTGGTTAATGGGTCCAGATCCGAGGAATCACCTGACACAGCCCAGTTACATCATCCAAAGCTGCCACTGGACAGATTCAGAGCTGACCCAGTTTACAAAGCTGCCATCCAGGCATAAGTGGCCATCACTGACTGTGGTCCTGCTAGGGAGCTTGGCTGGGCATGGTCCTTCTGTGGGATGGGGGAAAAGTCACCACACTGCATGTGGTCCTGAGCCGCACCCCACATGGTCCCCCAGCATTCTACATGGACCCCTGGTGCACCACACCACGCTGTGGGTGAAGATGCCACAAAACACATGGAAATGCCCGGAGTGTAGGGAACTGCCATGGACGCTAGAAAATCATGCAGTCCTGCTGCAGTAGAGTGCTGCGGCCCTGTCTCTTGCCAAGAAAAACGTCCGGGAAGATGGTGACTAGATGGGCAGCGGGGAGGGAACCTGCTGGAGGTATACCACCCAGACACTGGAATGCAGCAACGTTAGGCAAGACAGAGTCAAAGCAACCAATACACAGATTTCTCTCCCTTGGCCAGTCCTCCAAGAGCCTAGACTCAGGACCTAGAAAACAAAGCAAAACAAAACAAAACACAAGTCAGCAAGAGCTGCCAGAGACAAGGTATACAAAAAAAAAAAAAAAAGAAAACGCAGCAGTTCTGGAGACTGAGAGATGACAAAGTATTCTAAGTCCTGAGAAACTTCTTCAACTGTCTCCCAAAACTAATAAATAAACTTAGTACATACCTCCAAATACCACAATGAACATGAGTGGGAAGATCTCACACTACTTATGCCCAGCATCAAAGGATTCAAAATAAGAATTCAAACCCTCACAGAGAATATTTTAAAACTTTGCCAAGAAAAACATCCAGGAAAATGGTGACTGGATTGGCGGTGAGGAGGGAGACTACTGGAGGGTCACCACCCAGACACTGGAATGCAGCAGCATTAGGCAAGGCAGAGTCAAAGCAACCAGGACACAGCTCAACATACCCCGCTCCAGGTCTACTCCGAGAAACAACTTGCCTTCCAAAACTGCATCTCAGCAAAATCCTGGCAGTGCCAACAGCTCAACATCTCATGTTTTTCAACCCTCCAGAAAAGGGCCTTCCAGCCCGAGACAAACCGAAGCACTGTCCAGAACAAGAGCAGGTCCGGGAGCTGGTAGGAATATTTGAAGCCTGCCTACACAGGAAGAGCCATTCTGACAGGTGCGATACACTGCACAATGAGCAGTCATCACCACACCTCATCCCAGCCACTTAGACAAACTCCGTATTCCATCTGGACCATGACGATGTAAATGATCAGAGTGTCTCAAATGCCCAGACCTTCCAAACAGAAAAGAAATGTAAAGGGTACATCCCCAGCTTTTGGACAAGGATGAGCTCTGTGTAGTGTGTGGTGTCAAAGACCCTGATACCACTACAGCTATACCCCATGTGAAGGCTGCAGGGTTTCTTTAGAAGAACCATTCAGAAAAATCTCCATCCATCCTATTCCTGTAAATATGAAGGAAAATGTGTCAGAGACAAAGTCACACGAAATCAATGTCAGGAATGGCGCTTCAAGAAATGTATCTATGTTGGCATGGCAACAAATTTGGTGCTGGGTGACAGCAAGAGGCTGGCCAAGAGGAAGCTGATTGAGGAGAACAGGGCAAAGAGGCAGCGGGAAGAGCTACAGAAATCCCTAGGGCACAAGCCAGACTCACGGATGAGGAGTGGGAGCTCGTTAAAACTGTCACTGAAGCACACGTGGCCACCAATGCCCAGGGCAGCCACTGGAAGCAATGACAGAAATTCCTGCCAGAAGATATTGGACAAGCACTGATAGTCAATGCTCCGGAAGGTGGCAAGGTCGACTTAGAAGCCTTCAGCCATTTCACAAAAATCACCACACCAGCAATTACCAGAGTGGTGGATTTTGCCAAAAAATTGCCTATGTTTTGTGAGAAGTACAGGATCAAGATGCTAGAAGATTCTATGTGAGCTGACAGTCTGCCTCCTTGTTCACTGACTGTTTTCATACTGTGTCTTCTCATGGTGAATGGCAGGCAGGAGCTCTCTAGGGTCTCCTCTACAAAGACACAGTTCTGGAGATCAAGAGATGACAACATATTCTAGGACCTGAGAAACTTCACCAATTGTCTCCTAAAACCAATAAATAAACTTAGTATATACCTTCAAATACCACAATGAGTGTGAGTGAGGGAGACCTCACACTACTTATGCCCAGCATCAAGGGATTCGAACTAAGAATTCAAACCCTCACAGAGAACATTTTAAAACCTTGCCAAGAAAAATGTCTGGGAAGATGGCAACCAGATGGACAATGGGGAGGAAGCCTACTGGAGGGACACCACCCAGACACTGCAGTGTAGCAACAAAAGGCAAGGCAGAGTCAAAGCAAGGAATACACAGTTGAATACACCCAGCTGTACATCTACTCTGAGGCTGTGGCCCTGTATCTCTCCACTGTGTGAACAACTACCAGCAGAGAGCAGCAGAGAGCAGCTGCAGCAGCCCCAGGGCCACAGCAATTCCCAGGAACCCAACCAAGGATCAAGTGGGAATTTGAGCATAACCGTAAGAGACAGTTGCACATGGAAATGGATCACGCGGCCCTGCATCCCACTCACTTCAGCACCGAGTGGGAGGCACGAGCTGAGTTGTTGGGCTTCGGCTCCCACCCCAGGCTCCCTCTGTGAGCACCTGAGTCTAGGCGATCCACACACTCTCCAGCTGTTAACTCCAGCAATGGGCTGAGTCCACAGGCTTCAGGACTCATCCTAAACTGACAATATAAACACCAGAAGGAATTTCATACTGCTTGCATATGTGATTGCTGTATGAACCCATAGCGACAAACTACATGAAAAGTGGTGGCCCTGGCGTCTGGGAGACAATAACGTACTACACACAGAAAACCCGAGAAAATCCTCCAATTCTTTCCTAGAATTTACAACTAAACTTGCTGTACACCCTGGTCTACCTCAGTGAACACAGATGGGGGAGATCCCATGCCACGTGTACCCAGCATCAAGGGAAAGCCCAATGCATAGCGGCGGGAGGAGGGGAGAGAAGACACTGGGAATCAGGAGTGACAAACTGCATGAAAAGCAGCGGTTCTGGAGACCAGGAGACAACAACATACTCTACACAGCAGACCCGACAAAATCTTTCAAATCTCTTCTAGAACTAATGGCTAAACTTAGTACACACCCTGGTCTACCGCAGTGAGCATGGGTGGGGAGACCACACACCACTTGTGCCCAGTACTGTAGGTGCACGCGAGGCCCAGCTGCAAGGGGAGGGGGATGATAACAACGGAGAACGAGAGGTGGGAGGAGGCGGGTCCTGGAACTGGGGTGCAGACCCGGTTCTCTAGGTGGGTGGAGGTGGCCTCCGGGGAGTCGTGGGCAGCCTATAGGGAGACACTGGAGGACTATAAAGGGACCCCGGGGTCCTTGACAGGGAGCTCAAAGCCTGAGGGGGGTGAGGGCTCCCTCCAGACTACACGAGAACCCTGAAGACCTGGTCCGGGCCTCTGGCAGCATGGCGATGAGGCAGAGCCAAGCAGTCCACTGAGGGCAATCCTGTGGGCTGGACCTGGCTCCAGGCAGTGCGGTGACAGGGCGGAGCTGGGAGGTCCACTGGGGGCGACCCTGTGGACTTGACCCGGCCCTTGGCAAAGCCTCACCGGAGTGGAGCCCTGCAGTCCACTTGGGCGAACCTGAGGACTCGACCGGGCCTCCAGACGAGTTGTACCAAGGCAAACCTGGCAGTTCGCAGGGTAACACTGCCGACTCAACTGGACTGTTGGCCTTGAGGGCTCGTCAATTGGGGCTAGACCATGGTGAACCTGGTTCCCTACCTATTTACTGTCCTTGAGCACGGGAGCTTTTCCACCTCCTGTCATAGCAATCTGTGTACATCCATATTTGTTACAGCATAATTTGAAGCAATCATGTCTCCTCCCAATGTGAGAGTCTGAGGGAGTAAATAAACCCCAAAATACAGTTATTATCAATGTTAAGATGACTAATTGGGTGGTAGAACAATGGAGATGAGGGTGGAGAAAATTGATTAATCAAACGAGCCATCATCTTTATAACTGAGCAACAAATCTGAAGATAACATTATGTAATACAGCATCCAATATTAATCCCCTACTGTTTTCTCTATAATTTGGTATTTCCTTAATTGTTTTTGGGTTAACTAATGTGAAGATAACATTATGTAATACAGCATCCAGTGCTAATTCCCTGCTATCTTCTTTATAATTTTGTTTTTCCTGTATTGATTTTGTATTATCTTGGTTTGTATGTCTCCAGTCTTTTGTCTTTAAAATAAAATAAATAAATAAATAAACTGTGTTGACCCAGATTCTTCTAGAAACATATTACATGAATTTTCCCCGTAGGTAGCAAGGTGGGTAACAAGTTTGTTTCAGTTGAAGCCTGGTACATTTGTCTAGATTTTTTACTGGAGTCCACCTACTCTACTACTGAGGAAGCATTGCAGCTTTAAGTAGAAACTGAAATTTAAGTAATTAGGGCTCTTGGACAATAAGCAGTCAATTTAAAAAGTAAAGGCACAATTTTCAGTATAGAGTCTGGCAAAAATTCAAGGCCTATTTTATAGTTCTGTTCTGTTTTGTTTTCCTTTCCTTTCTTCACAACTCAGCTGTCCTGACCTCCCCATGGTTAACAAGATTTAACATTCATTAAACCTTGCTGGGAAAAGTCTGGGCCACTCTAGGCTTCCAAAGTGCAGAGCTGGGAGTCACAGAGGATTTTCTGGATGGGAAAATTCATCACTTTTGGTTGTGAGCATAAACTTGGCTCAGGAAGAAGAAAGGTGGGAAGTTTCTTTTCCCACCACGTTTGAGAATTCATACTCCCTGAAGTGAGGCAACTAAAGAATAATACGTTCGGGGGATAGTGTAAAAATATATTCCTTTGTTAAATGAATTAGAGTTTAGGAATATCTTTTGTGGGTTTTGCTTCAGTATTTTGGGATCGTCTTGAATAAGTGTAGTTTTAGGCTAATGATAAACACATGTTTGTACTCAGTATATTGAAAAGATGATTAGGAACATTTGGTTCAAGGAACTGAGGTCTTTAGCAAGACAGTAAGATGTCCAAGTGGATACATGATGATTATATTAGGTACTTTGTTGAATGAGTCTATTCATGTGAGTTTTGCAAAAGTTAAAAATACACAAATCCTTCCCAGTGCACTTTCTCCAGGTTTCTGGACATCAGATTCCAACAGCATTTCCCATGGTAAGTACGCTCTATTTTTAAGCCAAATTGCCAGGTGTTTCAACTATTCTTCAGGAAGTATAACTCATGTGGGGATGTTTGTAAACTTTTCCTTGGCTATTTTATGTTTCAGATGATTATTTATTTATGTATTTATTCATTTGTCTCTATTATTTTACTAAAATTCCAGTAATATATTTTCTGGAAATAAGTGTGTCTGCTTCTCTTTCTACAAGCTAGTCCAGTTTGTGGGTAATTTTTAATTCATTCTTTACCATTATTCAATAATTTATGTTTTAACATGAGACAGAACGTCAGAGGAGACTTTTCCCCAGCTAAAAATTAAGCAGAAAAATCTTATGGCTCAGAAGCTTCAGTGTTTAATTCCTCAGTACTTTATTAGATAATAACTACTTTCTATTTAACTGTGAGCCCCACCTGTAGCCAACACAACACAATTCCCAAGGATTGGTACAATATTTTTAATGCTAAACAAAGCTTGTCAATAACGAGGCATCATGTAATTTCTGAAAATATAAATAAACATGACAATTGAGCTATTTGGGGGAGGGTTACTGTCCTTTTAGTTTATCTCAAGTATTGGGAAGTTTCTACTCTAAGAACAAAAGTGCTTACAACTAAAGAGAAACCTTGTTCAAATGGAGGTAATATTGTTGGGTCCCAAACCACAATTCTTTTCTTCATCTGTTCAGATTACTATTAAGAACTTAGTGTGAAATATAATTTTTTTCTTGCTTAGTAGTTATAATTCAATTGTTGCTTTATTGCCAAAATTATGAACCTCTCATTGTCGTGAACTTCACTTTATTCAAGTACCCTCTCTCCGTTATCTTTAGGGTTTATAATAACATCACGTCTCGTTCGTATTTAAGGCTTCTTACTTTTAATTCACTGCCATCCTTTCCCCTGATCTCATTTCAAATGATGTAGTTTCACTATTATCAGTATACTTGTAATTATAATTAGAGGTACTTCACAGTAAACGCTGCTTTTCCTTAACCACCATCCCCTACCATAGTTATTATATTTGCAAAGAAGAAAATTGATGTTTTACTATGTGATAGCAGCAGTGTCTACTGATGAATATTGTACAACTGTCCGTGAGTTGGATGGGAGGGTAGATGGGAGCTCTTGATGTGTTGCAGTTGCTAATTAAAATGGTGTAAATAATTCCACTGTGGCTAACTTCACGATCACTGTGATGTCACTGAATACAGAGCTGCGAACACTGTCCATAATCACCTCTTCAGCTGATATATCTGGCTGTAACACGCCATTAGTTCATAGAATAGTATGGTGGATTAACTAATGGTCAATTTATAACACCCAGCTGAACTGAGTCAGTGTGGTTCTACATGTGGAGGGCCCACCTGAAGACTGTGGCCAACTGTTTAAAACAACTGGAGGAGACGATGGTGAGTTATTGATTCTCCTGCAGAAGTTGTTGCCCTGGTTGTCCTGATATGAACTCAGCAGTTCTCATTGTCAGAGAAACTCTGGTCCTTGCTATCACTGAGGTTGGCTGTGGTTCTCTTCAGCAGAGCTCCGGTTCATCACTTCCTGGCTCCAGTGCAGATCCCTCAGCCTGCTGGCACAGATCCTTCCCCGAGCTGGTGCAGACTTTCTAGCTTCCACCACTGACCTCTGGGCCTTCCAGTGCAGATCCTTAAGACAGACTTGAATGAGACATTGTTTTAGGCTCTAGGCCTCCTGCTGGACTCACGGAGGACATTTCTTAAGATTAGGCCCTCAGCTGGATTCTTTGTCTTTAGAGTGTGGATAGATCTATTTCACTCTTTTGTATTTGACTTTCTGTGTGAATATTGTAAGCTAATCTTATAAATTATGTGTCCTGTATTAAACTATTCACTTATAAACCTCAACTACAACAAATAATAAACCTACTTTTGTTTTGTGCTTTTTTGTTTTTCTATCTCAAGGCTCTTGGTTATTTCTCTCCTGTTTTAGTTGATAATATCAATTTTTTCCTTCTGTATTTAATTCAGTGGCAATCACTTCAAACAGAGCCACCCACCCCTAAATAAACCTCTCCAACCCCTCTGTTTGTAGTACATACGCCATTCAAAGTTAATCTGGGATCAGCCAGGGTTTCTTTGTCTTTCTTTCTTTCTTTCCTTCTTTCTCTGTTTTTCATCTATTATACTCATTTATCCTGGGAGTCAAGGACTCTGGAAAGAATAGTATATGTATACTTTAAGATCATACCTTAAAGCATAATGTCTAAACGCTGCTAGCAGTTTATGCTTTCTATCACTCCTTTTAGTTACGCTGATCAATTCCTTCTACTGTTCCTCACAACTTCTCTTATGACCTTTAGTTTCTCACTTTAGACTTCTCACTTTTTCCTTTGAGCTAAATTTCTTCTTCAAGAACAGAGACCTGCAGATGACGCTCCTCCACCTTCACTGCTCATCTCCTCCTAATTTCCATCTGCCTTAGATCACAAAGCCCCTTTCATCAAAATTCAGTTCTTACCCAGCCCTTCGGAGGAATCCCATCTTCTGTGCCTTTTGTGCTTCAATTCACTGCTACTCTTTCTTTAGAATATTTTTCAGTTTATATATTTCCTCTTTTCTTCCCTCCTTTTCCTAATACCTTATATAACCATTCCTTGCCTTGAAGGAAAAACAAACAAAATTCATTTTTCAACATGTTTTCACATAAAACTACCAAATATTATTTATTTCTTTTATGTTGCTTTATAGAAAAATGTGTAACTTGGATTTCCTTTTCTTCCCATTCCTCATTCTTTGCCTTCATGGGAATGTAACTTCTGTGGGTTTGCAGGATCACAAACTTCAGAAAAGCTGGAGTTATTTCACTTCATATCCCTTGCAAAATCCCTAGGCAACCAATAAATATGTATTGGCTGCGTCATCATCCCAACACCTCTCCTATAACTGCCCTCAGCAGGTAATCAATGCCTTCTTGCGTTGTTAAACTGACTCTGCCTTATTAGTGTGTGTGTGTGGGGGGGTTGTTGTTTGCCATAAGTATGGCTTTCTTCAGCACAAGAATGTTCTAGAAATCATTTCTTAAAATATTTTCCTTCCCTGATTTTCATGTCCACATTGGCTTTATCGGTTCCCCCTGTGCTTCTGAACACCCTCTCATTCTTACTGGTAATTTTTGTTGTACCTGCTTCACAGATATAGGTAAGCAACAGTTTCTTTTTTTTTTTTTTTTTTTTTT
>PVLD010034746.1:0-12394 GCA_004027595.1 Dinomys branickii | reverse complement strand
TCCAAACAGAACAGCAATCATCCTTGGCAAAGGGGAAGCCAAAGAGAACAAGCTGAAGCCCCTCTGAAGAAAAGCAGCCAGAACAAAACTCTTCCATGAAAAATCAGCTGAAATTCTTCACTCTCATTCTCCTTTTATATTGTTCTGACAACAAACCACCTTAAGTTCCATGTCCAGAACCACGCTGGCTCAATTCATCTGGGCATTTCCTAATCAAATTGACAATTAGTCAATTAACCACCACAATCTGAATAATAGACAATATCCATCTAAATCTCATACTACTTTTCATTATTGTGCTTTGGTTTGCAGATGAATAGTAGTCTGCAGGAGTTTTGAGCCTGAAAGAGTGTTCTCCTACTGAAGACCTCCAGAAAAAGCAAATGACTTGCTTAATTCTTATAATGAACCTCTGATCTGGTCATCCCAGGCTCCCTGGGATATTCTTAACTAGTAAAGATAGAAAGTAGTCATTGTGCCTTATCTCCCTTTGAGGAAGATATCCAGGAATCATTATCTGAAAAACTAATTATATATAATCATCATCCAAATTGTGTGGTGGACTTAATTAATCACACAGTAATTTTGTGTCCATTAGTTCCCTGAATGTAGATGGGTGACCACTTAAAAACAGATTCACTTAAAACTTTCATACAAAAATGGCTGTACTGTTTTAATTTTAGATATGAGAAAATTAAATCTAAGAGCCAAAGAGGCTTGCTCGGGCTCATTCTGCAATTAAGTGTGGAACTAGAATTTAATTATCAAGTTTTCTAACAATATGCCATGTTCTTTCTTAAATAATGCAAAGCAAAAAAAATGAAGAACAAAACTAATGACACTTAATAAATGTCAAGTCAGTAAAACTCCAAATTCATAGAAACAGAATATGGAAACATGATACACCAAATATATGTCAAAGTACCACTTAATTGAGAATGAATTTCACCAGTACTTTCTTTTTCAGACAAGTGTTCACTATGTAGTTCAGACTGGATTTAAACTTGCAATCCTCCTGCCTTAGCTTCTTGAGTTCTGGGATTATGGGCATGTGTCACCATATAAAGCTCACCAAAACTTTTGAAGTTTTCTTAATACTCTTCCCAAACTAGTATCTGTCCCATTCTTCAATGATAGAATACAAACTAACTTTTGTGTATTTAATTCCCTTACTCCTCTTTCAAGTTTTACTTCCTGTCTTACTATCCCCATTTAATGCCATATTTTATGTATGAATGTTTAAAACTTAACATAAAGTTGTTTGACTTCATTCTTATTTTGGAGAAGAGCTCTTTTAGTTACACTCTCTTAATATTGTTTTTCTTTTCATGAACAACTTCTCAATTTTAGTATGGTTAAAATAATGAACCATTTCTCAGCAGTACAATTTTGGGGTCTTGACTAAAGATTTTTTGTTTAGCCTTAGACCTTGAAAATAATTTCCAAAACTACCTTCAGTAAGCATTGTTTTTACTATTCATATTAAGATCCACAGTTCACTGAAATTGATTTTCTGTCTACTGTGTGGTATGGGCCAAAATTCTTTTTTTTTCCATCTTTGGATACTAAGTGACCATTGTTTCCCCAGTGCTCTCAAGTGTCCCCTTTGTCGTTGATCAAGTGTTCTCATAATCATAAACCTTTTCTAAGTGTTCTATTTTATTTTGTTGATATATTTGTCTTCTACCAATATTATACTCTCTTTTTGCTATAGTTTTATAATAGTTATTGATAACTGGTATCGCAAGACTTGTTTTCCTTCTGCAATAGTATAAATTTCATAAATAAAATGCCAGTTTTCAAAATACTTTGACAAGGGCCAGGGATATAGCTCAGTGGCATAAAGTGCCTGCCTGGCAAGTGCCAGGTCCTCAGTTAGATTTCCGGTAGCAAACAAACAAACAAACAAAAAACCCAAAATACTTTGACAAGCTGAATTTACATATAATTTGGAGAGAATTGGTATTTTTTTTTAGCCTGGAGATGTCTAAGCCATGAACACGATATCTGTGTTGAACGTTTTGTATTTCTTCAAGAATATTTTATACTTTATGAGGTTATCTTTTGTAAGGTTTATTTCTAGGTATTTGATGGGTTTGATGCCATTTAATTACCATGGCCTTTTATTGTTTTATTTTCCACTTTAATGATGGTGATTTTTCTTTTCATGACTTCATCAAATCAATGTGTATAACTTCTTGGTCCATGAAGTTCAATGTAAATGTCTTAGACTGGATAGTTCTCCATAGCTGCAACTTATTTTTTTATTTTTATTTTGATACAACTGCTTAACATGAGAGCTCCCCTCAGGGGAATTTTAGGTGTACAATAGTGTATTATTGTGTGGATACAACTTTGTAGAGCAGCTATTTAACAGGTATTCATCTTGCATAATTAAATTTACATCTGTTAAACAGCAACTCCCTGTTTCCTGTCATCCTAGCACCTGGTACCTAGCAGAGTACTCTCTTTTTGTATAATTTTGACTATTTTAATATCTCATATAAGTAAAACGATGTTGCATTTCTCCCTTTGTGACTGGCTTACTTCATAGTGCCCTGCAGGTGCACCTACAGTTCTGCATAAATAGAAGGCTTTGTCTTTTAGAAGCTGTTTACTATTCCATTGTATGTACATATCGCATTTTTTTTACCTATTCATAAATGGGCTTTTGGGTTGTTTCCACCTCATGGCTATCATATGTGATGCTGCAAGGAACAAGGAGATTTATATATTTGAGATCATTTTTAAAATTCTTTTGAATAAATATCCAGATGTAGAGTGCTTGATCTTACAGTAATTCTTTTTTTAATGTTTTGTAGAGCTGCCATATTGTTTTCTATAGTGCCTGCACCATTTTACATCCCCCAAAATAGTGTATAAGAACTCCAATTCTTCCAGATACTTCTCAACAATTGTAATTTAAAAAAAAATAACAATCATCCTAGCAGTTGTGAAGTGATATTGCATTGTGGTGTTGGTTTTCACTTACCTTATGTTTAGCGAGGTTGAGCATTCATTTGTCTTTTTAAAATAAATATCTATTTGAATCATTTGCTTATTTTATAATTAGGTTGTATTTTGGCAGTAGGAGAGAATTATAGTTTTTCTCATGCATTTTTATATCAACACCTTCTCAGATATAAGACTTATAAATATTTATTACCATTGCATTGAGGTTGGCTTTTCACACTGTTGATCTTTGCTTTTGCTGTGCAGAAACGGTTTAGCTTTATGTGGTGCCACTGTCTTATTTTGCTTCTGTGGCTTTTGTTTTTGCTGTCATATGCAAGAAATCATTGAAAACTCCAATGTCATTAATCCTTTCTTCTTGGAGGTATATGTGCATTAAAATCTTTTGAGCTGATTTTTGTATATAGTGTAAGTTATTTGTCTTTTGCATGTGACTATCCACTTTTTACATAACCATTTATTGAAGGGTTTGTCCTTTCATAATTGAATATTCTTGACATCCTTGTCAAAGATAAGTTGACTGAATAAATATAGGGTTTGGGGAGGGATTTCTATCTATTGTGTTACACTGGTGAGGATATCTATTTTCATGGCCATTTCATAGTATCTTAATTACTATAGCTTTGTAATATATTTTATAATTAAGGCATGTAATGCTTCCGAGTTTGTTCTTTATTCTCAAGATTTCTTTTTATATTCAGGGTCTTTTGTGGTACCACATATATTTTTGAATTTTTTCCTACTCCTTCAAAAATAATTCCACTGGGATTTTTGAAGAATTACTTTGACTCTCTAGATCTATTTGGGTTATGTGAATATGTTAATAATGTTACTTCTAATCTGTGATCATAGAATAACTTTTGATTTACTTATAAAGACATCTTTTCATTTGTGTCCTTTCTGCTTTCTCTCATCAATGATTTGTAGTTTTCTATGATCTAGTCTTTCACCTTCATTTTAAAGTTTGTAATTGTATTATTATTTCTGACACTATCAGTAATTGAAAAGTTTACTTAATTTCCTTTTTGGACAGTTTTCTCTCATTATGGTGATTTTGATTAAAGTTCTTAATATCTGAGATTGTCAATTTATACCTTTATGGTATGCTGTATCTGTTTATATGTTCTATCCCTGGAATCATAAACTCATTTTAGACTAGAACCTTCAAATTATATTTAGATTTTCATTTCTCATTTATTATTGCAATGTACTTAGAATTAGTTTTTGTAATATTCGATTAATCATTTTTATATGGATTGTCCCATGGACATTTATTGAATACTCTTTTTCTTTGTGTTTGCATTACCTATTCCATAAGATAATACCAGCATATATACATTCACACACATACACACATATATCTGATATGTGTATATAAAAACTGTGCAAAATATATTTTCTCTTCCATTGAACAGCTTGCTTTTCCTGGGTTAATATAAAATTGTATTATACTTTATTTGAGATTTTTCTACTTAGAACTTTTTTGATGCACCCATAGTTTTAGTAGGCTGTCTTTCCATTTTTTTGTTTCAAGATAAAGTACTTTTTAATTTCCTTTTGATTTCTTCTTTAAATCATTGGATGCTTTGAAGTATATTTTAAATTTCTGTGTATTTGTGAACTCTTCAGTTTTCTTTCTGTGATATCAGTTGAGATATTTCTTCCTTCATTGATAATTCATTGCAGCCCTGTTTTTCCTGAGTAGTATTAACTTTTGAAAATTTTTGTTCATCTTTTTAAAAACCCAACTCAGTTTTGTTGATCTTTTCTATGGATTTTATAGCCTCTAATATAGCTGTGCTATAATGTTTATACTCCCTTTCTTCTGCTACATTTAAGTGTAGTTTGTTTTTTTCCCCTTTAGTTCCTTGAGGAGTATAGGAAAATTTTCATTCCAGACCCTTTATTTTTTTCATGTAGGTACTTATAGCTATACACTTTCTTCTTAGAACTAACTATTCTTACTCTGTCTCATAAGTTTAGGGTTTTTTGCTGTTTGCTTTCGTGTACTTCTTAAATTTCCCTTTCACCTTTTTAAAAACTTATTTGCTCTTCATGAATTCTTTGCTTAATTCCACATATTTATTATTTTTCCAATTTTACTTGTTATTGATTTGCAGTTTCGTAGTATACTGCTTATGAAAGATACTGGATAGAATTTTGGTTCTACTGAATTCGTTACGACTTATTTAGTTGCCTAGCATGTGATTTACCCTGGAGAATGTTCAATGTGTGCCTTGAAGAATGGATATTCTACTCCTGTAGCATGAAATGTTCTGCATATATCTCTTAGTTCATTATGAAAACAGGGGTTTTGATGTTTTATACTATTTTTGGATTTCTGTCTACTTCTATCTTGAGATCTGTTAATATCTGATTTATATGTTTAGGTGCTCTGATATCGGGTACTTTGATACAATTGTTAGGTCCTCTTCATGTATCAATCCCCTTTTCATTATATAATGAGAACTTCTATTACCATCATGTCTTGTGACAGTTGTGGACTTAAAGTTTATATTGTCTGTTATAACAGCCTCTACACTCTTTTGGTTACAACTTGCATGAAATACCTTTTCCACCACCTCACTTTTAGCCATTTTGAGTCTTTAAAGCTAAACACAGTGCCCCATAGGGCATATATTTAGAACTTGTTTTTTCTTTTATATCTATTCAACCACTCTGTTTTTTGATTGGAAATTTTAATTCACTTAAATTTGAAAAATTATTATTGCTAGTTTAGAGTGTACTACTGCCATTTGGTTCACTTTTCTGAATGTTTATTCATTTATTTCATTGCTTTCTTTTGCTGTCTTCTTTTAAGATTTTTTTGTTAAAATTTGATTGATGTCCTTAATCTTTTATGTATCTATCATTTTTTGTTCCATGTGATTACCTGGAGCCTACATAAAATACTTATAGTTTTAACATTTTATTTGAAATTGCTAACAGCTTAACTTTGACCACATGAAAAGGTCTTCATTTTTAAAAATTTCTTCCATGTTATGTTTCTATGTTTCAATTTCTTCTTACAATGTGTACCATAAACAAAATATTATAGTCATAGTTTATACATCTTAATTTAAACAATTTTTAATTTTTTGAGATAGGGTATTACTATGTATTTCACACTTACATTGAATCCATTACGTAGCCTAAGCTGGCCTCCAATTCATGGTTGTCCTCCTGGTTTTGCCTCCCCAGTGTTGGGATTACAGGTTTGTACATCATGCTGGCTCGCTACAATTAATATAAAGAGTTTTTTTTTATTCTTTACTAAAGTTAATCATTTTAATAATAATGTGGTATTAGACTATTGCTTTTTATTTTTGAGTTAGAATTTTTATTTTTAATAGTACATATTTATAGTACATAATGACTACATTTATCATGCAGAGTTGGTATATTCAAAAATATTTTAATGAACACATTATGTTTCAGTGAATGTTCTTTTAAATATATTTTTATTAGTGCCTGTTTGTAGTATACATGATTAATTCATTGTGGAGAGTTGGTCAAGGTACATAACACATCCTAATAGATTTTTATTCTTTCCCCTCTACTCCCACTCACTCCCTCCATCTCTACAGTCCTTTCCCACTGGCAAAATATATATCTCCCTGATTCCTATTATCCATCTTTTATTTTTCTCTTTGAATTATTTATCTTTTGGGTTTCTGATATAAGAGAACCCATGAAATATTTAAACATAGATGTCGGCTTTATTTTGTTTAACATTATGCTTATAAGTGCTTCCATTTATTTATAAGTGACTTAGTTTTATCCTTTATGAGAAAGTAGTACACAATTGTGTACAAATACCACATTTTAAAAAAATACAGTCATCTGTTGATGGACATATAGGCATTTTCCAACATTTACTCCTTAGGAATTTTGCTACTATAAATGAGGGCACACATGTGTCACTGTAATATGATGTTTTTATCTTTCACAAATGTGCCTAAAATGGGAATAGCTGGGTACTTTGAGTTTTGTGAGGAATTTCTATACGGATTTTCATAGTGGTTATACTAGTTTATATTCCACCGGAACAGTAGAAATATCCTTTTTCTATCCACAGCATCACCAGCATTTGTTATTTGAGTCTTTGATGATAGCCATTGTTCTTGGATAGAATTTCAGTGTTGTTTTAAGTTGCATTGCTGTAATGGCCAGAGACATTGAACATGTTTTCACTGACTATTTATACTTCCACTTAGAAGTGTCTGCTCATTTCAGTTGCCTGTTTCCTGATTGGGCCTTTTACTTTGGGCAGTCTAATTGTTTTAGTTCTTTATAAATTTTAGGTATTGGTCCTTTGTCTAAGGAGTACCTAGCAAAAATTTTCTCACTTCAATAGTTTTTCTCTTTATATGTTGTTTTCTTTACTGTGTAGGAGCTTTTCAATTTCATATTGTCCAATTTGTTGATTCTTAATGTTATTTCTTGTCTAACTGGAGTTCTGTTCAAAAAGATATTACCTATGATTATCTCTTCCAGAGTTTTACCAATTTTATTCTACAGTTGATTAAAGTTTTCTGCTTTAATATGTAGGTATTTGACTCGTGTGTTTTCATTTTCATATGTGATGATAGATATGGGCCTAGAGACAGTCTTCTACATGTGAGTAACTACTTTTTCCAGAACCACTTGATAAAGACGTTGTTTCCTTCAGCATATGCTTTGGGGCCCTTTCTCAAAGATTAGTTGAAAGAATGTGCCTGGGCGTGTTTCTACATCCTCTATTCTGTTAATTCTCATCTGTTTGTGTGCCAATACGTGCTGTTTTTGTCATGATAATATAACTATTTTTAAACTTTATGATATAATTTGAGGTCCAGGATTGCCCAATGCCTCCTACTTTGCTCTTGTTGCCCAGAATTCCCATTTCACTTTCCCTGGTTAATTAAACCTTAAACATTTAATTTTTCTTGAAGCTACTGTGAATGGCATTGTTTTCCTCTGTTCTTTCTAGGAAAGTTTATTATTGGTATACTCAAATGTTATTGATTCTTATATTGCTGTGGACAACGGAGTTGCATAGAAACATTATAGGCGGTCAGATAGGGCTACACCCTCAAAGCAGCCAGTATGGAAGACAAGATATCTTGCAACTGGGAGAGACAGGAACTTCCACCATGGACCAGACCTCAAGATGAAACAAATGCACCCACATACCTCCCTAGGGATGGACATCAGGGATTGATGTTCTAAATAGATATCAATCACTTTGAAAAAGTCAGGAAGACTCACTAACCCAGCCCCACACAGGAAAAGCCCCTATTCTGTGCTCATGTCTGCTTACTACATGACTCGCTTCCCTATTTGATCCCGATTTAATCAATTTTACCTGAGCAATTATACTTGTAATGTTATTGATTGATCATAGTTTTGTCCACTTCATACCCACTGTGCAAGTTCCCATTTTTCCCTACCTTGGACCCATGTCACCTCATGAATTTTCTCTATAAAAATCCCTAGAAAAGGCAGGTTCTTTGACAACCCACTTGGGTTACCTTCTGTCTGTCTCTCAGATAGAAGCTTTCTTTTTCTCAATAAATATATTCTGCTCTTAACCTCTGTTGTTCCTAAAATTTATTCTTCAATTTTAGAGAACACAAACTCATACAAGATATCTGGCAGGCTGGGAGTTTCTTTTCCCTATATAAATATGTTGAGTTTTTCTCCTGACACACTACTTATTGATTTGTACTTTCCCTGTGCTATTGATTTTGGCTATTAATTTTAGGAGGTTTTTCTGTGGGAATATTTTGTGTCTTCTATGTAGAGAATCATGTTTTCTATAAATCATGGTTTGCTTTATTCCTATCCTATATGTATTCATTTTATTTCTTTTTATTTTCCTGATTTCCCTTGCTAAAGTTTTGAGTACTGTTAAATAGGAGTGTTGGCTTTAATTAGATTGAGATAAGGTCCTTCTCTATCTATTGTCTTAAAGTTTTTTTAGTCGTGAATGGATGTTGCATTTTGTCAAAGGTTTTTTCTGTATCTATTGGGATGATAACATGGCTTTTGTCCTTCCTTATGCTTATGCACTATATTTTACATTTTTAAACTTGTTTGGGTTAAGCCTTCCTTGCAATACTTGGATGAAGGCTACTTGGTCACGATCATAGTTTTTTTAAAAAATGAATTGCTGCATTTTATTTGCCAGAATCTCGTTGAGGATTTTTGAATTTATGTTCATGAAAGAGATTGGCCCATAGCTTGCTTTTTTAGTTGTGAACTTGCCTGGTTTTTGAATCAAGGTAATGCAAACTTTCAAGCATGATTTTGGCAGTACTTCTTTTCCTTCAATTTCATTGAGGAATTTAAAGAGTATTTGTATTATATTTCCCATGAGTTTATTAAAGAATTCAGAGGTGAGATCATTGGCTTCTAAACTTTCCTCGGTAGGTAGGACTTTTTTTAAATACTGCCTCAATTTCATTACCTATTATTGGATTTTTAAAGATTTTTGGATATTCTTGGTTTAATGGTGGTAATTCACAACTATATAGAGATCTGTCTATTTCTTCTAGATTCTCCAATTTGTGGGAATATGGATTTTCAAAGTAGTTACAAATAATCATGGACTTGGGCAGTGTCCATTGTGATTTGCCTTTTTAATTAATTAATCTATTTTTTTGTACAGGGAATCAAACTCAGGACTTTACACTTGCCAGGGAAGTGCTGTGCCACTGAGCTATGTTCCCAGACTATGCCTTTTAAATTTCTACTTGCATTGATATGGGCCATTTCTTTTCTCTTTTGATAAATTTTGCTAAGGTTGTATTTGGCTTATTCTCTCAATGAACCCCATCTTCCTCTGTTCATTGATTCTTTCTGTTATTTCTTAGTCTCAAATTCATTAATTATTGCTCTGATCTGTATCATTTCCCTTCTTTTATTAAGTTTGGATTCAGACTGTTATTGTTTTCGGACCTTCAGATAAATCATTAGATTGTTTATTTAGCCTTTCTCTATTTTTCTAATGTGGCTATTCGTAGCAGTAAACTTCCCACTTAGGACTGCTTTCATTGTGTCCCACAGGTTCTGATATGTTTTACTGGCATTATCAGTTAATTTAAGACTAGCTTCTTCCTTGATTTCTTCTGTGGCCTGTTGATTACACAAAATGTGTTATTAGATTTCTAGATTGTGATAATATCTGTGGTTTCTTTGCCATTGATTTGTAGTTTCTGTGCACAATGATTTGATAATATACAGAGGATAATTTTAATGTTTTTGTATTTCTTTTAGAAAACTATATTATACTATTATGTGGAAATTTTGGGGAAAGTTTCACTTGCTGCTGACAAGAATGTGAATTCTGTTGTAGTAGTGTAGAACACTCTGGAGAAAACTATTAAGTCCATTCGTTTAAAGGTGAGATACATTAGGTATGCATGTGTAAGCAACGTATTGTACCACCAATGTAAGAACCTGAAAGTGTGACTATAAATTAGGAGGCATGATAAACATTGTTAAATGAAAGGAAACTGCTCAAAAGTAAAGAACAACTGGGATGAGGGGAAAGAGAAAAGGAAAAAGGGGAAATTTAGCATGTATGTATATACAGGATAGCTAACATAGTTGTACTACTGATTTCTGTTGCTTTATTGTAAGGAACAGTTAACGATTAGTTGTTTTATCAATCTTGCATATCTATATTTGTTTTCCTGAGTATGCACTTTGAAGTTATCAATATGTAATACAACAACAATTATTAATTCCCTGTCACCTTGTCTACAATTCAGTTCTGCTTGTACTGTTCTTGTGCTACTTTGTAAATGGCTGTCTGTTTGTTAATATGTTTTCATTCTTTCACTTTTAAAATAAAAAATATAAAGGTGAAATACAACTATGTTGTTTCTTTGTTGACATTTTTGTCTCGTTCGTCTGTTTATTTGTTAAAGTGGTAAATTCAGGTCTGTCACTGTGATTGTCTTGATGTTTATTTGATCTTTGTGTCTAATGACATTGGGTGTACCAGTATTCGGTGTGTATATATTTACAATTATCTCTTTCTGTTGAATTTGTCCTTTAACTTCTATGCAGTGACATTCTTTGCTTCTTCTGTTGAGATCTGGCTTGAAGTCTACTGTGGTAGTAAACTGTATCAACTTGAGTAAGAAATGCCCAACTAAATTGGATCAGCATATTTCTGGGTGTAGTTGAAGGGATTTACTGAAGGCAGAAGATTTACTGAAGGCAGAAGACACATCCTGGGTGTGAATGACAGCAACTAATAGGCTTGCCACCGGAATGAAATAAAAAAGAAATAAAGATGGAAGGCTCACTTTTGTTTCTTTGAGGAGCTCCAATCTTCACCCTGATCTTGGATATCTTATTCTGGCTTCCAGCTCAGACTCTTCAGCCTTCCAGTGGTGACTCCAGCCTCCAGCACAGACCCTTCAGCCTTCCATTGCGACCTGTGGGCTTCCTGCTATGGACTCACATGTGACTCTACAGTGAGCTCCAGCCCTTCAACTAGATCCTTTGGATTTCGATGGGCAGGCAGCCCTCTTGCACCTTTCCACACCTGACTCAGGCAGCCAGTGCAAGCCAATTCTGTCAATTCTTATATATTTGTGTATCTTGTATTAAATCTGTTAACTATTAAGCATTGGCTGATAAAACCACATTGTTTGAAATGGCTTAGCTAATTCTGCTTTCTTTCAGAATCCTTTTGCATGAAATGTTATTTGCAATCCTTTGTATTTTAGTCTATAATTTTCCATTTGGGTTAGATACATCTCCTTGACACAGTATACCACTGAGTATTGTTTGGAATACTCTTCGACTGGACCATATACTTTTACCAAGAAATTATAGTTTCATGTTTTTATGTTAAAAAATTAATGTCCCTTCATTTAAACTTCAAGAACTAACTTTTGGAATTCTAATAGAGGATTAATAGTGATGAACTCCCATAGACCTTGTTTGAGGAAGTCTTTATCTCTTATTTTTGACAGATTTCTCTAGTAGAGCATTCTTGAGTAGTTATGTATTTTATTCCCTCCATCATTTTACATATATCATTTCACCATCTTCTGACCAATTGAGATGGCTGGACTCTTATGGCAGTTTTCTTGTATATAATGAGTTGCGTTTCTCTTGTTGCTTTCAAAGTTATTTTTAAGACGCTGGGAGCCAGGGACGATCCCCGCGGGGAAGAAGCTGGGCTCGGTCCAAGCGCAGTGGGAGCGCGGCCGCCTAAGTCCCTCCCGCCTCCCGAGCCGGTGCAGCCCCCCGGCGACTCCCGACAGAGATCGGCTTGCTAGCGGCGGAGACGCCCGGCAATCCCACGTTTCGCGTGTGTCGGGCGAGCCGCGCGGAGGGCCACAAACGCCGCCGGAAGCGGAGGGAAAGATTTGCTGGGTCCTAGCGCCCTGAGAGCACGGACGCCTCGATCCCTCCC
>PVLD010034745.1:0-12395 GCA_004027595.1 Dinomys branickii | reverse complement strand
TGTGTGTGTGTGTGTGTGTGTGTGTGTGTGTGTGTGTGTCTTTATGTCACTTCCTCATGTCGGCTCCTGTAACTGGCATAGTAAGCAAAATTCAGAATACAGGGCCAGGGATTTAGCTTAGTGGCACAGTGCCTGCCTGACAAACATGAGGTCCTCAGTTCAATTCCTGGTACCCCCCTTTTATGGTTGATAGATTGTGTCAACTTGGGGAGTCTAGAGGTTTAGCTGAGTGATTCAGCAGGAAGCCAGGGTGCTTACTTTGTATACATCCTGAGCCTGTGGAAGAGGGCATGGAGACTGTGTGAGAGCTACGTGACCCCTGGGTGGGGGTAGGCTATTTACAATGTAAGGGAAGAGGAGAGGCTGCTTGCCTGCTATTCCTCCCTTTTGCTCTTGTGGTTTTTGCTGTGCTCTGCTGCCATGAACAATTTGCTCTCTGCCTTGTGCCACTCTGCCTCTGAACCAGCCATGTATGGGCTGAGACCTCCACAAACTGTAAGCTAAATAAACCTTTCCTTTCTTCACTTTGGGCGTTGGGTATTTTGTCTCAGCAATGAGAGAAAAGGAAGCAAGACACCCCAAAAGAAGATTCAGAATATACCTCACAAGGCAGAGTGTACACAGGCGTCTCTCATGTGACCCCTGATAAACCGGACACCCTGCCACCTGCCATGCTGCGCCCTGTGGTCACTACCCTTCTGTCCAGCTCCACAGTGTCCTAATTCTGAGTAGTCATAACAGTGAGATCATGCAATATTTGTGAGCTTTGGGAATTCCTTCTTCTTTCTCACTCAATACCATTAGAATTCATCAATGTTTCTGCATTTGTCAGCACTTTCTTCCTCGTTGCTTCTCCCCACTCTTTTACAGTGCACGTGCACTGCACTTGTTTGCCGGGTACTCTGCCTAGAATATGTTAGCGGTCTAGTCTGACACTTTTACAACTGAAGGGATTACTAAAAATTAGTTACACGTTTTTGTGTGGGCATAAGTTTTGTGCAAATGGAATTGTCTAAGAGTACAAAGACTGGGTTGATGGAAGTATGTGTACAGATTTTAAGAAAATACCAAACTATTGTGCACAGGCAACCCATTTGGGAGCGCTCCTGTCTCAGGGGCTCTTCCTAATCCCTATTCTTTTTCTCCAGTAAATTTTCCTGCTCTTAAAAAAAAAAAAAAAACTACTTTGCAGAGCAGGTGCACCATTTTACCTTTCCACCAGCAATGTACAAAAGATTCATAAGTTCTATATCCCCAGCCTCCCCCCATTTTTTTGTATTTTTAATTTGGAGACCGAATCTTGCTAAGTTGCCTGAACTAGGATCAAATTTGTAATCCGCCTGCCTCAGCTTCCCAGAGTCCTGCAGTTCCAAGAGGCTGCCATCATGCCTGACTTGAAAATGTTTTATGGCTCTCTGTAACATGACTTTCATCACTGACAAGGTCATTACCAAGTCAAATGTTTTAATTTTTTACAATATTTAACTGATTCATTGATTTGTATCTCTTCTCCTTTTGTTTTTATATCTAATCCTTCACTAAGTCTTTGCAGGCTGTTCCCTTCTGATGGTTGTATGGTTTAATATTTTGCACTTAACTATGCACTGAGCAATTGCACTATGGCAATATGCCTGGCTAAGTACATAGACAATTTTAAAAGAGAGTTTGAGAGTTTATGCTCCATGAACAATCATTAAAGAACGCAGCTTGCCTGTATATCCAATCGGTCAGAGAGTTACTAAAACTCAGAGGAAAGCAAAGATATTTAAGGTTTAAAATAAACTATCATTACATATAAATCAAATTGGTACTACATAATTTTTCCTTAAGCTATGCCATGACTGAAGGAAAAGGTCAACTTTGTGGAGATTGATTATCTGAAAAATGAGATCAGTTCATAAAGGGGCTCACTTAAATGTGAGGAGCAAAATGTCGGTGCCAACATCTGTGCCACATCTACACTGTGATTGTACCCAACAAGATTCTGCTATTGCAACTACTTCTAAATTAAGGATCAGGAACCAATTGATAAATATTGTAAATGACTAAGAAAAATGGCAGGCTGCTGAAAAATGCAAAATCACATTTTAATCCTGCCTCACACAAATACAGTATAAATAATTGTTTAATAGACCAGAAAAGTACATTAATCTATATTCTGAGAATCACACAATGAAAGTTGGTTTTCCTCATTGTAAAATGAATTCATACAACCCTAAAATTCACTGGTAATGTGTGACTTCTTTTCAAGAAAATAGGGGAGAAAGTTAGAAAGTCTAAATCCTGTGTGCGTGTCTACTGGGAAAGTCCAAGTCAAAAGCAGTGACCTGAATCACTATGACCTATACTACTGAAGGAGTCCCACAACATTCATATATTTTCTTCAGCCTCCTTTCCATCCTATTCAGACGTTTGGCAGCCATGACCCAAGGAAATGGCACCGAAGTGACTGAATTCTATCTGCTGGAATTTGGTGGCCAACAGCGGTTCCAGACTGTTCTCATCTATTTTTCATGATCTACGTGACGTCCATGGTGGGTAACACTGGGATGAGCCTGCTCATCAACACAGATTCCAGACTCTAAACACCCATGTACTTCTTACAGCATCTGGCTTTTGTTGACATCTGCTACACTTCTGCTATCACTTCCAAGGTGCTCCAGAACTTCATAGTAGAAGACAAACCTATATCATACAGAGGATGCTTACTGCAGTTATTGGTGTATGCAGTGTTTGCAACCAGTGACTGCTACCTCCTGGCAGCTATGGCAGTGGACCGTTATATCGACATCTGTAAGCCACTGTAGTATCCCATTATCATGTCCCAAACAGTCTGCATCCAACTGGTAGCTGGTTCGTACTTAATAGGATCACTAAATGCCTCTTTACACACAGGATTTGCACTTTCTTTGTCCTTTGGTAAGTCCAACATCATCAATCACCTTTTCTGTGATGGCCCCCCAATTCTTGCCCTCCCATATTCAAACATTGACATCAATATCATGTTAATGGTTATCTTCGTGGGGTTCAACTTGACATTCACTGTGTCGGCCGTGATCTTCTCCTATATATACATCCTGGCCGCCATCCTAAAGATGTCTTCTGCTGTGGGAAGGAAGAAGACCTTCTCCACCTATGCCTCCCACCTCACAGCCATCACCATCTTCTATGGGACCCTGTGTTACATGTACTTACAGCCTCTTTCTGAGCACTCCCAGGAGAACATGAAAGTGGCCTCTGTGTTCTATAGCACTGTGATTCCCATGTTGAATCCTCTGATCTACAGCTTGAGAAACAAGGAGGTCAAAGAAGCTGTGAAAGTGATAGGGGAAAAGTTCTTTGTATTGAATCTAAATTGTTAATATTCAGCACATCGGAGCCCACAGTGAATATGTGCTACCATATTTAATTATTCCAAATTTGAAAACACCCAGTATTCAAATCAGGGCTAGCCTTTGAATGCACGAAATCTTAGGCCCTGCAAGATATTCTAAAACTTCTCCCAAGACTTATGTTCCCTGGAATACAGGTTGAAAAAAAATATCTTTTGCAACAAACAGAGAAATCCTAATAGAGATTATTAAAAATATAACGAAGCATGCATGAACTAAAAAATTACTATTTCCAATATTTTAAAACATTTGAACTGTTGGAAAAATACATATTACACACAACTATCATTAAAATTTCATTTCCTTGGTTTTTTTCTTTTAAATGTTCCTTAAATTGTCTAAAATGATTTTCATTTCAATTCTGTTTAAACTGTATGACAATGAGTTAAATTGTAAAAATGGATATGAATGAACAAACTGCTCTTTAACAAATTACCTTATGATGCAGCTTCCCTCTTCCCACATTTGACACATTCCCCACCGCTCAAAAGCACTGACCTCGGAGGACGACACCACATGGGTGAGCGGAAGAGGAGAACGTCAGCTAAACACACAGTCATTGGAAGCAGGGAAAGGATTTACATCCTGATACAAAAAGTCACTTTGAAAGAAGATGCTTGGTGATCAAACAAAGTGCACCCAAGGATGGTTGGAAAAGCGGATGTGGTCTGCAGGTGCCTATGTTTGCTCACCCAGAAACACCCACCTTGAGAATATCCCAAAGAGCTGGAGAGAATCAAGGAGCAAGGTGCAGTCCCGCCTCCTGGGGTACACTTGGGGTGCACAGACCGCCTCCTCACCTCGTCCCTTCTGCAAACCTCGAGCATGCTGCAGTCAGTGCAGGTGCCTTAGGTTAGTCCCGCACCTTCCTCCGGCACATAAAGCTAATGCTGGTGCTGGTCAAGCTTGTGTCAGACATGCTAAGATCACTTGAGTTCCTGCCCAGGACTCACTGCCCTGCACCACACACCCTGCTAGACATGCCAGAGACTACTTTTGACACACAGCAACAATCTCAGGGGGTGCCAATCCTCCCAGGGAGCCCCAGTCCCATGTGAGTTTCTATTTGGGGAAGGGGGGCGGTACCAGAGTCCTGACTCAGCACCAGGCACCACATCCCAAACCCAGACACATCAGTGGCTCAATCTTGCATGTCACTATGTTCCCTGGGAAGGGTCTTCTGCCTGATTTGCAGTAACGGGTTAAAGACCCCCCTGTTTTATCCCATGTCCCAGACCTTCATGAGACAACACCCAGGACCCCGTGTCCTCCTCAGGCCCTGCTAGAATCCCCCCACACCAATCCTGGGTACACCGGTGTCTCCATGAGCCTCTACCCTGGGTTTTGAGATGGTCCCACAGACACAGGAATATACTTCTGGTAGCTACTTTGTCCCCACCCAGCCTGGACAGTTGCCACAAACAGCGTTGTACAGACAGGGGACCCCCATACAAACTCACAAGCTCAAGAGGGGCAAAGAGACATGGGATGTGCGGGATTAAAGACTGCAATCTGGAAATGCGTAGGAAGTTTCTTCTTTTTGTTCTCTTTTCTTTGATCTATTCTTTTTATTCTCTTCTACTGGTATTGTTTTCTTTTTATAGAGTTTAGAGTTTTATCACACAGTTTCGTATTCTTTGTTTTTAATGTTACTTGGTCCTACTTGTTTGAATAGGTTCCCTCTCTCTCTGTCACTGTTTCTCTGTCTCTCTGTCTCTCTCTTTCTCTCCCTCCCATCTTTGCTGGCTCTCTTTCAGTTGTTTCCTTAGTGTTTTTTTCCATCTGGTTTAATCTCGATCCCTTATTATGCATCCTTTCTCCAGTATTTTTTCTGTTACTATCATCTAATGCTACTACTTTTCTCTTACTCCTTAAAGGAGCTCTTATATCAATCCTACCACCTTCTTCCCATCTTCCATGGCTTAATTTTTTAATCCATTTTTTCTTTCTTTTCTCTTCATGCTTCTATATCCACACCTTGTCCTTACCCTGATGAATCTGTGGATAACTAACTACATCTTACTGTGGTTGAAGACTGCTCCATTGTGAATGGAGTTAAAATTGCTCTGTTCTGTAGATATTCACTGTGTATCAGTGTCTGCTTTGCTTCACCATTTGTACTATAACTGTAGATCTCATCTTTGTGGTGAAAGGAGGTACAGTGTTAGTTATTACTGTTTGCCATGGTCCAGTTCACATTTGGTTCTATTGTTGTTGCTGATTTTATGGTTTTACCCAAGGTGGAATATTTGCTGCTATCAGTGAGTTTTCTCTGCACACCCATATGCAGATTCACTGGGTGTCATACACAATACTACAGTCCATTATAATGCACTAGCTGTTGGCCAAATAGGCTGAAAACTTCTCTCCCTAATGACAGAGGAGACTGGCTCCTGGGACAGACCCTAAGGCCAATAGCCAGCTGCCCCTGAAGGACATCTCTGAAAAGTAGTCATCACCCAAAGACTAGCAATAAAGCTACGCACCATAAGGAATTTTCAAGCCTCAGCACTGAAAATAAATAAATAAAGAGAAAATGAGGAAACAAGAAAGAAAAATGATCCCAAAAGTTCCCACTCCCCAAAACAAATACAGGAGACAACAAGAGGAAAGACATCCAAAGCCGCACACCCCAAATATCTGAAATGGTAGCAGTAGAAATAACAAAAAGATGAATAAGGTGGTGGGGGAATTCAAAGCAGAGATCATTAGAGCGTTAATGGCCCAATAAAATAAATGACTAGCGAGTCTAAAGAAGATACTAATTAAAAAATACAAGAGCTAAAGAAAGATGCAAACCATGAACACCCAACACAGAAAAGAACTGGAATCATAAAAGCTCTCAAACAAATGCAGGAGGTTAAATCTTTACCGAAAGTACACTGCACACACAGCAGAATCAATCACTGAGAGAACATAATACCGGACAGGGGTGTATTTGGTGATCAACTGATGAAATATATCTTTAAAATACCAGGGACCTTGAAAATAGATCCAGGAGCTGCTAGATGATACCAAGAAAACATACCTAAGATAAATTAGATTTGAATTTAGGTTACATTTAGAGTTCTTTCTATAGAAAGCTGTGCTTTTTACCAATTAGAGCAACAAAGAGGTTTAACTGTACCTAGCCACAGATTTTAGAGATATAAAATGTGCTCCACCTAATGCATAACAAGAAAACAGAAACAGTTGTTAAACAACAGTTGACATGAAGTAGCATTATCCCCTCTAGAAATTACAGAAATGTTTTTTTAAAACTGTCCTCTTGGGAGAAGGTAAATTTTCTTTACCCAAATATTATGATGAACATTGTTTTTCTTAATTCTTCCTAAGTCCCCAGAAGGCTCAGGTTCTCAGGGAAGTAGATACATTGATCCCTTAGGCCCAGCTATAAACTCCCAGATGAGGAAGCACTGCAGCCACACCTAGGAGGCAGGCAGTCTGCATCACGGCAGAGAGAGATTCCAGAGAGGACTCTGGTGTGAGTTAAACAGAGAGAATCCCCGTTCCCAGCCCCAGCTGCATCCCCTGGCAGAGAGTGCAGGAGGCAGCGGAGCAGAAGGTGAGAGACAGCACCCAGCCAGTCTGCCCCTGGCCAGGACTTAGCTCCCGGCTGGTGATGGGATGGAAATGCAGTGAGAGGGAGGACGGCTGGGAAAGACGGTGAAAGCATGAATAAGGGAATGTAATGGATCAACATCAATCTATTAGTAGTGCAAGGCTCTCATGGATCCTTTGTGTGGGTGGCTGTGGCCATGGGAAACTCACTCAGCAGCTGTCCCCATGCTGGGAGCTCACACAGAGTCACTCTCTGACTCTCATGTCTCCTCAGAGTAGGCTGAGATTTTTCCTCCCTGTGAACCCTTTACACAGCTGTCCCTCCATAGAGACATCTGACAATAAAACAAACACATGGTCCCCAAGCCAGAATTTTTAGACTGCTACCACGTGCATGTGGCTCCAGGTCATTTTCTCATGTCGGCTCCTGGGACCAGCACAGTAATCGAGATGTAGAATACAGCTCACAGGGCACAGAGTCTATGCAGGCATCTCTCATGCTGCCCCTGATGAGCCGGCCAGCCCACAACCTGCCACTCTGTGCCCTGTGGTCACTGACCTTCTCTCCAGCTCCACAGTGTCCTCATTTGGGGAATGCTGTGAAAGTGACATTGGGAAAGTGCTTTTCTTTTTACTTAGTGCTACTGACATTCACCTATGTTCTTGCTTTGGTCAATTAATCTGCTCTTCATTTCTAACTACTATCTTGAAGTACACTTGTACTGTAATTTGTTTCAGGAATAATCTTTTAGAGAACATCTTGGTTGTTTATAGTTTGATGCTATTACAAGGGTTATAAAAGTTGGTTATGTGTTTTAGAGCGGGCTGAAGTTTTGTGGAAGCAGAACTGTCTAAGAGTGCAAGGACTGGGCTGTATGGTAGTGTATGTGCAAATTTTTCAGAAACTACCACACTATTTCCCAGAGTGCACCATTTTTCATTCCCACCAGCATGTATGAGAGATCCACTGGCTTGGTGGCTCTGCAATCTTTTAGTAATGTCTGGATTTTATTTTATCCAGGACGCTATGTCTGTGTAGTACTGTGACATCATGTTTAGCGTAGTGAGACTACATTTTTCATAATACACACTTCCTAAGGACCTGAGACATCTCTCCATGTGTTTGTTTCCATTAATACATCCTTCTTTGGTGACATGCCTTTTACCAATTTTCTAATTTGATTTTTTTAACATTTTCATTTGGAAAGTTCCTTCCATGCTCTAAACATTATTCCTTTTCAGATATATGCTTAGATTTCTTTTTTTATTCTTGTAATGGAAATTGAACTAAGGGTCATCACACAATGGTACAGTCCCCTGCCTTTTATTTGTGTTTCTAATTTTGAGACAGAATCTAGATACTAAATTTCCCAGAGGAGTCACAAACATGCACTCTTCCTAAGCTTCCCAGAATCCTGGGGTTTTAAGTGTGTGCCACTAGCCCGGCTTGGAAAATATTTTACCCTGTTCTGTAGTTTGCTTTTGCATTCTTTCAGCCAGGTCTTTAACAAACCAGGGTTTTAACTTTTCCACGATTCAGTTTATGTATGCCTTTATTGATTTGTTTATTTATTTATTGTTGTTTTTCTTTTAGTATCATGTCTCAGAATTCTTCACTAATTTCTAAGAAGTAAAATGTTTGTCATCTGTTACTTTCTGGAAGGTTCGCAGTTTGCCTTTAACTATATGATGTATTTTAAGCAAATTTTTGTGTAAAGTGTAATATTTACATTGAGTTCAGTTTTTATTGTAGACAAATTCTCAAGAATTATTTATTTAAAGGATTATCTTGATCTATTGAATGACTTTGGCATCTGTACCAAACACATGCAGGCCGCTCCTGTGTGTGTCTGTGTCTGGACTTGATTCTTCTGCTCTACCCATTTATCTTTCCCTGCACTAACAGTGCAGTGTAGATTACCAGGGCTATGGCATAGGTCTTAATAGCAAGTCAAAATGTTTATCATGTATTCTTTCACAGAATTGTTTTAAATACACAAACAACTTTTCCCTTATGTATCACTTTTAGAATAGCCTCATCTGTATCTAGAAAACTGTATTGCAGGTATTACTGCGAATAGTATTACACTTGTACATGAATTTGGGAAGGATTGGGAAAAATATGGACTCTGTCCATGTTCTGCAGAGTGTTCTGTAAACACAGATTAAAACCTATTGGTTGATGGCATTGCATTCTAGACCTTTGCTGGTTTTTTCAGGCTAGATATTTTGTCACTATAGAAAAATACTGAATTTTCTGATTAAAATTTTGGACTGCCTTTTTCCCACTTCAGTTTTACCTGTCTTTGTTTTATATATTCTACAGCCCTCTAGTTTGGGGCTGCACATTTCAAACAAGTATTACTTTTCGGGTTCTGCACATTTTCATTACTATATATCCCTTTTTTATTACTATATATCGCTTATAACTATTTATCCCTATAATATTATATCCCTACACTATTATACCATATATACCTCCCTGGTAAAGTCTGTCTTTATCTGTAGTAATAACTTTGCTAAAGGTCCGTTTCATTTATACTGATACAACCACCATTCAAGTCTTTGATTAATGCTTTCACGGTACCTCTTTTCCTTTGGATCTGCAAGTGTCTTTACATTTGAAGTAAATTTCTTCTTCATGACATAAAACAGCGTAGAGTTTTTCAATCTTCTCTGTCACAATCTGTCTCTTAGAGTATCAGGAACACAAGGGAGCAGAGCAGCGCAGAGCGGGCGACAAGTCCAGTGCACTTCCTTTCTCCTCCCCAGTTTGCTGGATTGTGTTTCACCGCCGAAGGGAAGTTTCCACATTCTCTCTTCTGGTTCTCAATGTATATAGAAGAAATATTTAAGACAATTATACTGAAAGTGGAAGACAGTCAGGGAGCAGAAAGGGAGTGATGTTTCCATACCACGTTAATATGAAGATGCAACAACAGTTCTCTACTTATAATGCCAAGAGCAGCCACTGAAAAGCTACATAATGACATACAATAAAATTAGAATAAATACAGCAAACAGAGCCCTTTTAAAAGTTCAGCAACTGTAGAAAAGCAGGAATATATAAAGAGAAAGCAAAAAGGGTATGAACAAAAAAGAAGCAAAAAAGGCAGAATTAAGGCCTATTATATCAATGACAACAAAAAAAAGGGAAATGACCGTGTGTGTGTCTGGGTGAATCTTTGTTGGGGACCACTACAAAGTGGCTCTGAGCAGGATTTAATATTAACCAGTTGGTTTTTCACTTTTACTTGTGAGTTGTCTGAGGCTTAGGCACCTTGTCTGCAGATGGGCACTGGTTCATAGTAAATGAACCTCTATGAGTCACTGGTCACTGCTGAGGCCTGCATTGGCCTGTGATGCTGTGACGCCTCAAGGACAAGATGATCATAGCCAAGGATGCCTGCTTCCCACCCCTAATAACTTCAAGGAGACTAGGCTGCAGGCACCTCACCCCTGCTCTGAAGGTCTCCCTGAAGATAACATAACTCTCCTAAATTAACATAATATTACTTGAAAGAGTCCTTGAAAGGATCCCCAAGTCCTGCCCAGATTCTTGCATTTTCTTCAGTATCCCCCCTCCCTTATTTGTAACCTAATAAAAACAGGTGACCCAGAAAAGTCTTTGGCTAATTCAGAAAATATAAATGCTAGAAAAGAATTAGTCCCTTCTGGAAGCTTCCCTGAAATCATATTCCATTGTCTCATTTTTTATTTACGCCTTCGTCCGTCCACTCATTTGGGAGATTGTGGGTGGGCCTGATCAGCCTGGAATAACTTAAGGTTATTCAACCCAGTTTTCGATAAATCCTCTTCATTTTCAAAGTGAGAAAGGTCATAAATTCCAAAGGGAAACTCGAAGAACAAAGTTTATAAACTTCAAAAGAACATTCCTTCCCCTACAGACCAAATCTGAGGATAAAAGAGGATAAAGTATTAGGTGCATGTCGTTTCTCAACTTTATCCACCATTGAATACAGGAATGAAAATGAGAGGGGTCGAGCATGAAGGAAGAGAACACAATTGCTAAAAAGCACACACAGAATATCACTCTGCAAGTTGCTGTCTCTTTTAACAATATGATATGGGACCTTGCTGTAAGAGTATATTATCTCTCCCATTCATTTTGGACTGAGCATTGGTCATAATGTGAATCTATTTTGATTTACTTAAACCTGTTTTTTTTTTTTTTTTTTTTTTTCCGGCACCAGGGATCGAGCTCAGGACCTTGCGCTTGCCAGGCAAGCGCTTATGCCATTGAGCTATACCCCCAGCTCCAAACCTGTTTCTAATCAGGGTTTTAAGGGACATTGTTTGAGCGCCCGTAGTGATCTTCTACAGCACTTCTGCACACAGAAGAAAGTGTGGAGAAGGGGTTGCATTCTGTGTGTCTTTTAACTGACAGGACACAAATTCCAGCCCAGGGCTTCTATCACTGCTCAAATGGAATAAAATGCCTATGTTTCAGAGGCACTAGGATTAAATATATACATGCATTTTTAAAATCTTCTGGTTGTGGGCCATTTTCTTTGCAGTTCACATTTAATTTGGAAGTATTTCCATCACATGTGAAACAAAATGGCCACTCTGTTTAGTCTGCCCAGGCTCAGGATATGGGCTCTGTAAGATGGGCTCAGAGAAGAATCTGTCTCATCCCTGGGGAAGTGTGCCCATAATGTGTGGTCTCGTTTGAATTCAGAAGGATAAAGTGAAACTGATAAGGAAACTGCCATTACGTCATCAAGACTGTGGTTTAAATGAGTCCTGAGCTATTATAGCTTCCTCTCAAAAGTGGTTCTCCCCACTGGATGGAACTTGCATAAAAGGCCTCTATTTCACCGATTTTCCCACAGATGTACCTCACAAAGGAGCTTATACAAACTTCTGCCTCTCTGTCCTCACTAAAGGTCACCTGAAAGACAATAGCATCCATGTTCTGTTATTGAAGCTGTTCCACCGCAGCCATTTGTTTCTCAAGGACATTAAGGAACCAGAGAAGCAGAAATGTTTGCCGTTTTCCCATCACAGAGGGCGCTTTCTTCCTGGCTGCTGTCTCTGTGAAGGTGAGGCCCTTCTTCTTTACTGATAAGACAGTAAACAGGCACCTCACTGATGTTCTGGGGGTGTGGTTTGACAGCCATGCACAGCTTTTTAGTTGTATAATATTATACATGTATAAAATCATATGAAGAATAATTCAGCCACATATCTAGTAATTATGTAAGGCAAAATGAAAATAGCAAGGGAACTCAGGAAGATGGCGACCGGGTGAGCAGCAAGGGAGCGAACCTCCTTAATAAACACCACCAGCTCGAGACAGACTTGGTGAGCGTGAATGCCGGAACCTCGGCTGGGAAGTTTAAACTGGGCGTATTTCTCTGAGATGCCGGGGGAGATGTGGTAGGGCGGACCAGGCTGCCGGGGCGAGACGTGGGAAAG
>PVLD010034744.1:0-12395 GCA_004027595.1 Dinomys branickii | reverse complement strand
TGTTTCTAAGATGAGTACTGATTTAAAAACAGACATGCAATACTTGAACTAAAAGGGATGAGAGGAGTAGAGTTGGGGGATTTATACCTGAGTCTAGGCCTATCAGTCAAGTGAGGAGAGGCCTGTAAGTGACCTGGATTTGGTGTCATACAGAATTAGAGGTCAAGATTCAAAATCCAACTTGCAAAGGCAAATTACTCTGAATGCAACATGGCTTAAATCTGGGTTGCCTATATCAGCCTAACATGAAGAATGCAGGATCTGAAGACTGTATGGGGAGGTCAGCCAATGCAGTCTGGGTGAGCAGAGCACATCAGATGAGGTAGAGTTTGTGTATATGGACAAAGATCCTAAGCAATTATAGCGAAGGGATTCATTATTTTCAGTCTAAAGCTGTGTGAAAAACTTATGGAAACCGGTCATGTGGTAATTACTTTCCTCCTCACTTAACACAATATCTGACATCCACAGTTTAAAGGCAGGAAAGTTTATTTCAGCTCACAGTTTATAGAGGTTTCAGTCCCTAATCTGCTGGCTCCATAGCAAGGTGACACGGCAGTTGGATATGGCAGAGGAGAAACAAACAGCTCATGGCTGCAAGCAGATAGACAGAGACTGAGGGAGGAAGGAGGAAGGGAGACCCTTCCACACCCTGTCCTTAGTGACCCACATCCTCCGACTGGGCTCCCCCCAATCACATTTAGCAATAAATGCATCCATGGAATAATCTAGATGAGTATCCACGACTACTATCCAATGTCTTATTATTCAGTCCCTCAATGAGTGCATGAGGCTTTGCAAGGGAGACACTCAGATATCAAACATGGCAAATCAAAAAGAGATGGTGAACCATGAGTCCGGAGACAACAGCATTGTCTTAGTTACTTTTCTCTTGTTGCTGAGACAAAAAACCCAATGCCCAGAATTAAGGAAGGAACGGTTTATTTAGCTCACTGCCCATGGAGGCTTCAGTCCATAATCAGCTGGTTCCAAGGCAGAGTGGCACATGACAGAGGGCAACAACAGTTCATGGCAGGGAATATAGCAATAGCAACAAGAGCAACCTGCAGGAGTGGTAGGGGAGGGGAAAGAAAACCTCTTTCCCTCCCTTATATTGTATGCAAGCTACCCACCCCAGAGTGAGTGTAGCACTCAAACCCATAATCCTGGCACTGGGCCATGGATCAAAAACTTTAGAAGCCCATCCCATGACTGTGTGAGCTTTTGGGGAGATATCCAGACACAAACCATAACAGGTATATAGTGGTATTTAATCTGCAGGAGGTAGATGTGTTCAGAATAAAGTAAGGATTGAAGAACACTATCAGTTGTGCATGAATGTACCCAAATGTCAGTTGCTTCTACCCTACACATAGTATTTTTTACTCTGGCTTGAATTGGAATAGCAAGGCATTCAGTTTTGCCTGATCAACCAAATTCCACTCACTTAAGAGCTCACTTTTTCATCCTATCACTTGGAAAATTTTTCCAGGCCTTTAAAATAAAACAAATCCTTGCTTGCTGTTTGCTTAGACTTTGAGGATAGGTGATTTGTCATTCTCTTATTTTTATTATTTCTAATTTCTCCAGTTTAATGTTTCTTATATTTTAAAAATGGAAATCTAAAATGCAGTATGAAAAGGGTAGTCCTGAAGGAGACAGAGTTCTATTCCACCTCTTTAGTTTCTGGTTTTCCAAAAACCTTTTAAATTTTGAAATAATTTGACCACTCAAAACAAATCACACCTGGAGACTAAATGATTAAATGACTTATTTGAAGACATCACAAAAAGGGGCTGATCATGCTAAAACAGTAGATTTGCACACCAATATCATCCTTTTCTTCCTTAACCAAACTGTCAAAAGAAAGAATAGGGCTACAAGCAAGTGTGGTACTGAACACCTGTAATCCCAGCACTCAAGGAGGCTGAGGCATGAGGATTGTCACAAGCTTGAGGACAGCCTGGGCTACAAAGGCAGTTCAAGGCCAGCCTGAACTGCATAGTGAAACCTTATCTTAAACAAACAAACAGACAAACAAACAAACAAACAAAAAACCAAAAAACAACATAGGGCTACTCTCTTCAAGCTTCCCCAATCACCCTATGTTAGGGAGCAATAAAGCTGCAAAGCGGATATCCTACCCAAGGAAGTACTCCACAGTGAAATGCTAAGAATTAAAGAACATCTTTGGGTATTTACTACGTTGAAAACATTGAGCAAAAGTGCAGTCCCTTCTTGAGAGTAGAAAGGATACACTGAATGCAGTAAGAGACTTAAAGGAAAGATTGAGTTCAATATTAACAGTTTCCTTTTCTGGTAATGCTTTACAGAATGCTCCCAGTGTATCATATTGTCTTGAATACAAGTGGATAAGCACTTCACACAGAAAAAGAAAAACATGAGCCATCAATATCTATTCCTTTTACAAAGGAAAGTTGGAGATGTATCTTCTGATTGTATGGAAAGCACACAGAAATAAAGGCCCACAGTAAATTAACTTGACAATTTCGCAGGTATTTTTAAAAGTTTTCAAGTGAGAGACTTCTGAGAATTCATTTGCTGTTCAATCTCTCTTCTTAGGCATGAGCACTTCTGGCATATCAGTGAGAGGGATATTCAGCAGGAGAGAAATCAATCATGGGAAACACACTGAGTTTGTTTTGGATTTCTAACACTTTTAATAGGTATATGCTTTACTTTCCACAAATATTTAAATATGAAACAAACCCCTCCTCTGGCTTTGGTTGCAACTGGCTTTAGCTTTACTTATATTGAATGGATTATCTATTGAAACAACTTAATTTATTTTCAACTCTAAAAACACTAAAGAAACAAGCATGCTGTTTCTGTTTTATAGGTAACTAATTAAGATGAGATTTCTCTTCTTCCTTGTGGCTAATAAGAAAACCACCTAAGATAAAAAATTTACAGTAATAGAAAGTATTGAAAGAGAAACATCACTATTCCTATGAATAGGTTACAACACACTGGCAAGGTGAGAAATAGAAATAGAGATTTAGATATATACAGACATAATGTTTTTTCTTAAGGACATAGAACATCTTGAAAATGAGGTGAAGGTGCAAAGAGACTACAGGCAAACATGAAAAGCTATAGGACTTATTGGTTAAAAGCATATACTATGGAGCCGGATTGCACAAACTCAAAACACAATTCTCCCACGCACTGCTAGCATGAATTATAATGAGATACTTAATTCTGTGTCTCAAGTTCTCCTGTGAGACTAAAGACAAATGGGATGAGACTGTAAAGGAAATCAGCCCAACATGGGAAAATTCTGTTATGAAAATAGAAAAAAAGGTACAAAAAGTGTGGAAAATAGACACTAGGCTTTGACGTAATATATGGAGAGTAGGTTGTAGTTTATCTAACAGTGATATTTTGGAGTGTCATAATAAATGGAGCAAGACAGGTTGAAGTCTCTCTGCCTTTCTACTCTCCTTCCTTTTAGTCGGAATTGAGCAACAAAAATGCATAGCCTAAGAAAAGAGCACTAAATGAAGACTCTAGTTAAAATGCAGGGAGATTAGCAGTACGCAGAATAGCCAGATATATTCGGGTACCTTCCAAAGAACAGCTGGATCAGGGGTATAACACATCCCTGATAACTTCAAATCAGTAGTCATTAAGAGGTAAAATATGCAAAGTTAAGTTATCAGAGATTCTTACACACAAAGCTAACTCATAAAACTAAGAGTCAGCAAGAGGAAGAAAGTATATAAAGTTTCTTCACAGTGCTAGAGATAGGGAGTAGATATTAGCTACATCTAGAGAATAGAAAAACATATTTAGATATGTGTATTGAGGTATAATGGCAACATTTGAGGATACAAAGGTAAATGGTGTTTCTCAGGGATAAGGTAAAGAAAAATTTCAAGGAAAACATGAAACTAAGTAAAGCTGATGAAAGGTAAAATGAAGCAAATTGAAGCTATGATAACAAAACACTAACAGGTTGGCAAGAATATGTAGCGACATGTTAATATCAGAAAAGTATATCATCAAGTTGACTTATTAAAATTTAGATTGAGCAACTACTCTCACAGCACAAAGGAAGTGGGCCAAAATAATTCAAGGTAAATAATTTAAAGAAACTATTTCAAATGTATTGACTACTTTAAAGCCTAGCAAAAAAGATACAAATCATGAATCTTCATCCACATGATATTATAGCTTTGAAGTGCACATAGCAAAATATAATAGAAATACAATCCAAGAAACTGAGAAACAAATAACCATACAGGGAGAAGTAATGCACCATTCTGGGAAGCCAGCAAAATCAAGTAGTTAGAATATATGTAGAGAAATAGTATAACTGAACTATAATTTTAAACATAGAAATAAAGACAATTTTGTGCTCTGAAATATTCTACATATTCTTTTGAAACGAAAATGGACCAGTCACTAGGACTGATCATGTGTCACGTCATATGTCTATTTCTATAAATTTCAGAAAGCCAAAATCATACAAGCCATATTTATTGGTCAAAATTAACTAAAATTATAAAGTAACTGAAAAGTGTCAGCCCACAGGAATTAATTAAAATTAGGCATCAAATTAAAAATAGCACACATACAAATTTATAAACTTGCACATACATGTCTAAGTAATTGATTTAAGAGGACATAAAAGAAAGATTGTATAGTCAAAGATATGGACAATCATGGAATTACTACATTTCAAAAGAAAAAAGATAAGGCAAAAGTAGTAATTCGTTTCCTATATTTAGCAAAATGTAATAATGAACAAAATCAACTACGATTTCAACCCAAGTAAGAAAAAATAGTTTAAAAACAATCTAAAGAAAAAAATTAATAAATAGAATATAGAAAGAAAACAGTAGAGTTAACTAAGATAATTAAATAATGTTCCTTTAGAATAACTAATAGAAGACTCAAACCCAGAAGTAGGAAACACAGAAGGAATAAATAAATAACATTAGGTATGTTATATCAGACTATTGGTGTAAAAGATGCTTTAAATCTATTCATAGAGGGAAATGTGAAAAGCGTTTAGAATCATTAAAAGAATATGATATTTATACTTAAATAAAAATATTTATGAATGGAAATATGTAATAAATTGCCCCCCAAAGTTAATTTGACTTAGAATTAAATCCTGACTGCCCCCCAAAATACCATCGAACAAGTCACTAGATCACTCCAAACTTTCTGTTTTGGTTACCTGGAAATAATAATCATATGGCCAACAGTATCAGCTTTCTATTGTTGCCATAACAAATAACTACATTCAGAAGATGAAAATAATAAAAACATACAATCTATATTTCTAAAAATCAGAAATCCTTGTGGTCAAGGAGTAATGATGTTGATCATGATGGTGACATGTGTGTGTCCATCAGAGGTAGTGTATGTTTAAAGAAATACCTGGATACAAGTTGCCATTTAAAAACTAATTAATGTGGTGATTATCTTTGTGATAGGAACACTGGTGATATTTGTTCTGAATCTCTCAACTCATGTACAAAGCACTAATCTATCCTAAAAGCCTATTTTCTCATGCAGGAATGTGGATGACTCACAAATCATTATGTTAAATGAATGACACTAGACAGAAAAGAGTATATATTTCACAATACAACTCAACATATTCCAAAAAAGGCAAATATATCTCTATACAAAGTGAATATAGGCCAATAGTGCCTGCAAGGACATAAGAGGAGATTAACTACAAATGAACATAAGGGAACTATTTGTGAATAGTTGTAAAAATGTCTTACACATTTTGTAAACTCATAAAATGGCACACAAAAAGGGTGACATTTACTGGATGTAAATTATACTTCAACATACTAAATTTTAAGATAGGTTGTTTTGCCTTGTTTTAAATGTCCAAATGTTGAATGCTTAAATGCCAAAATATAACATCCTCACTTAGATCTTAAAAATCAGTATAGTTTAATTTCAAGGCTGTAAAACTATTTTAGAACTTTTTCCATTAATAGACTTAGTGAAAGCCAACTGATCAGTTTGGTATACAAACCACAGAATCAACAGTGGGTTAGAGGGAAGACGTTAAGCCCTAGACAGTATCTGTAACACTATACTTTGAGTTTACCTGTCTCTTGCATTGGTTTTTACCTACATCTTTCCTTTGTATTCTTAGCATACATTTATATTCATTCTCCCCTTTAAATTTGTTTTGACCATCCTTCAGTGAGTTCATGTCATTGAACTATTGAACTATATTCATGTGATTGTGCTACAGTGGACTTTCAGGTTTTTTAGTAGAAAGTTGTAGTATTAATGTCACTCATTCATGGAATATATATTCAGATGCCCTGAAGTAGCTTCGTCTGTTAACACTTTACATAACATCATAAACAATAGTACTATAAAGAGAGCAATCCAGAATACACCTCATTAGCTGATTAGTAATGTTGAATTAGAAACAAAGCATTAGTCTAGTAAAAGGAAGTGAATGGTTGTTCCTACTGATATCCCTACTACTTATCACCAACATAATTCCAAAGAATGTTTCTAATCTTTCCTGTAAGCCTGCAGGGCACTACTGTCACAGGTGCATGGCAACCTGCAGAGTATTCAATGTCTTAGCATCTGGAGCTAGCAGTGTTTGCTGTTTACTTGTAGACTGACAAACACCCAAAAGATGGTATCCTAATAAAGGAAAATAGAAAATGGAAATGTCCTCACATTATCTCTATAACAATCATGAGTACTGCTGATGGATTAAGATGCTGGCATGCTTCTAATAGGCTGTTATTTAAGGAACTGGGAGGATAAAAGATAAATGATCCTTGTACTTGGTATGAAAACCCTAACCTAGCACTAGAGTTGATTATCTAATAGTTACTATTGCATTTTTCAAAAAAGGGAAGCATTATAAAACTTCTAACGTCTTAAATTTAATTTATGATGAAATTCATATTCAGGATTAAAGTCTGTATATTGTCTCTATTTTTATCATGAAACTGGATTTTAATGCCTGGCTGGGAATATAAAGATGTAAAAGAGGTTTAACAGGGCCAGGGCCTTTTATTCAACTCACGATGAATGGATCCATTTGTATTCCCCTGTGCACAATGCACTGAACTTCATTTGAATATGTCAAGGATAAATACTCCTCAAACTCTTGCATTAAACAGACGATAACCACAGTAGCAGTGTATGGTTTGATTTTGCCTATATTTTTGAACTTCCCTCTTAATGAAAATGATACTCAAAATGAGGATGCAAAGGAAAAATACATATTTTCTACTCTTTGTTCTTATTGGGATAGTAAAAGAAAGATACAGCATGCTTCCTAATGCATGATATCTAATGATACCTAGTGTCACAAGAGGCTTTTGCAATAGCTTTCTTATTTTAACATGTTCCTACTTGAAATGTACTCTGTTTTCACATGCAAATGCCGGCACACAGCTTTCTTCTAACGCAGAATTATTACCTATCTTCCTTTCACAAATGCACACCAAAATAAACTAGAAGGGGCAGATCAGATATACCAAAAATTTCCCCAGTTCTAACCTTATGACAGTAAAGATGGGAGAGAAGTGAAAGATCACCGAATCCTACATAGCAATTTTTAATAGATAAATAAAAAGACTCTAATAAATGGTAGCCTTATCTTAAATAAGAAAATGGCATAAAGGAAGTAACGATCATCTGAGTTTGGTAGTGCATTTCTGTAAACAAGGCATTCTGAGAGGCCGAGGAAGGAGGATCAGAAGTTCAAGCCTAGCCTGGGTAACATAAGGAGACACCATCCCCAAATAAACAATTAGAAAATGGCCCAAATGAAATAGCCTAGATACTCATCAGCAGACCAACTTTTCAAATGTATTTTATAAACACAAGGAAATCCAAAAAGAAAAATGAAATTATGCCACTTGCAGAAAAATAGATGTAACTTGAGACTATAATACTAAGCAAAAAAGTCAGGCATAAAAAGTTCAATATTATACATTTTCCATTACATTAGAAACTTATAGGATAAAGAAATAGATGAGTTTAAAAAGGAGAGTAAGTAGTAAACAACAAAACTGAACTTTTGAAGACGAAGAAGGGAATTGAGGTGAGAGAGGAGAGTAAATGGGCCAGATATGACCAAGGTATGTTATATGCCTATTCCAGCTCTTCATCATGAATATTATTATTATATATTGTGAACAGACACAAATAAAAATGTTTTCAAGAAGGGCTGGGAGCCAGGCCTGGTGGTATACACCTCTAATCACAGCACTTGGGAGGCTGAGTTAGGAGGATCACCATGAATTCAAGGCCAGCCTGGGCTACATAGTGAACCCTGTCTCAAAAAATAAGTAAATAAATAAAAAGGACTGGGGACATAACTCAAGGGGAAATCTCTGGATTCAGTCCCAGTACTAACAAAACAATGTTTGAGCTAGGTATGTATGGTGATTATATCCCATTTTTTAAAGTTACTAATGTGAAACACAAGAGTGAAACAGAGCCCGTAAAAATAAGGGGCCTGTGAAACCTACAGAGCAGCGTCTTTATCACAAAAGGTGTTGCTGAGACATCTGGTGGTTCCATTAACCTGGCTTTCTAGTGGATAATGAAGCCCTTGTCAACTATCAGCTGAGGTGCTTTGCATGTGTGGAGAACCTCTTGAGTGTTTTACTTCTTCTTCTACCATCCAGATACAAAACTAGACATTATCAGAGATGAAGTAGGAAAATTCAGAAGACAGATGTCTAAATTGCAGAGCTACCAAAAAGACTGCAAAAATCCCTGTGACATCCTTTGGCTCTATAAAATCACAGTACTAGATCATGCAAGGTGTAAAACATGGACTGGAAGGAGGAAGCAAGATAGATCCTGCACAGGTACAAATTCACTATGATGAATATGATCATTATGTGTATCTAAATTGTACTAATAAATTTAAAAATTAAACAAAAAAAACCAGAAAATATTCTTAGATTCAAAATATTTGTCATTTTTAGTAAAAACAAAAACAAAAACAAAAAAACAGAAACAAAAAAAGCCTTACATAAGATGAAGCCACTTGGTAAGAAATTTGCTGGCTACAATTTGTTAAAAATTAAACAAGCTACCAATAAGATTATTTCTTTTTCTAATAAAAAATAAACTACACTACGTATCAGCATGGATAAAGCTTTCAAATTTTCAGTATTCTAGGTTTTCACTTTTTCCTTGATAAAAACTTTTTGAGAGTTTTCAGAAGCTGAGCCCTGCATCTCAGGAAGCCTTTGTAGAGGCTGTGGCAAGCAATGCATTCATTGTTCCAAAATGATGCCTCGTTTCACCTGATAACTGTTCCGGAAGCCATGGTCCTTGAAATGAAAAGTTGTTTCCATTGATTTTCAGAGTAGTTAAACACTGACTTTTGGAGCCATTCCTGTGGGCAGAGATCTGAAAATTTTCATCGTTTTTAACTAACCCAATAGTAACTAAGGTGAACAAAAGCGGCAAACTCAGTAACTATAGAGAAGAGCACATACAACAAAGGCAGTAGTGTCAGCCTGAAGTGTAGGCTCCATAACTGGAGGGGTGTGGTTTCTCAACATCAGTTTCAGTAACTTCATTCTTCATGTTCAAATTTTTAGCACAAGTTTTAAGCCTAGATTGAGACTACATTGCAAATTTAGTTGCCACTAATATTTTTTGTATAAATGGTTACATGCTGAGAGTACGTTCTCAAACAGTTCTCCTGAATGAGATCCTATTACAAGTATGCTCTAAACAATCACATGAAAACATAGCATTTCTAAGTCAAAAAGAGTTTGTGCATTGATAGCACAAAGTAAGGATCTTACCTCTCAAGACTGTGCTGCAGGAGTATGGTGGATAGAACACCATTACAGTGCTAGATTGAGATCTCAGAGGCCTGAGACTGACTGACATCTGTGGTTATTTGCTCTGTAATCTTGGAAAGGCATTTCTCCTTTTTGAACTTCAGATTGCTTATTTGAGAAAGGCTGGAGTTATACTGTCATTAAAATTAATGATTGCCTCATTTTAACTTCTGTAAGATCACCACGAAATTTGTTAGGCAAATCCCTGGGTCCCATCCAACCAGTCTGATTCAATAAGGCTGAACTATGGCCCTAGAATGTGGATCAAAATTGGAGGACTTCAGAGATAGGTGTTCTCAGACTCTAAAAATCATTGTATGTACTAAAGTGTTTTCTGTTAAAAGTTCCATAAATCTATGAAACACAGTCAAGAAATAGTAAGATTTAAATGAGGTAGGAAAGAAAGTTGTTTTAATTTACTATACTCTGTCATAAGTAGTAGGAAGAAGCTGGCTTGTATAGTGTGCATTTGGAGTATTTATTGCCGAAAGGAAATTCTATTAATAGATAGTGAATGATTTTATACAATAATCTCCTGATGAATTAATTTACTACCACATATTTGTTACTATAGAAGTATAAATGCAAATGGATTGACCTATAGTCAGTCACATCATTGGCCTGTATCATGTCACAGTCTAAGATTAAATGTGATGTCATCATGTGAATAGGGTACTACACCACACTGACACCATCCAAATAATTAGAGGTTCTATTTTTATGTAGTGGAGCAATGATGGCTCCTTCTCTTCATGAAAAATTTGGAGAGGCTCCTGGACAGTGTTACTAGTTCTGTATATTACCACAGGACAAAATGAAACTACCTCACTGGAGATCTTGGCCTAAAGAGCTCTATATATTTTTGTTCTAATAGTGACTTAGCATATGCAGAAGATGATCACTCTGGAAAATATCCCATGCATCTATTTAGACAAAAACAAAGCTTTATTATCTATATTCACTAAGAGAAGGTGGATTCGTATCATGTTTTACAGTATTACCTTCATTTGTGTCAAAACAAACCTCATCTCACTTCTATGCCACGGCAATCCTTTTCTTCCCTGAGGATGTCACTTTTCCAATTTGTAAATCTTTCTCATAAAACAACCAGCTCCTTTGTCCTGAGATTTCGCTTTTAGGAGGCAATTTAAACTGTTACAGGTCTTACTTTATTTATCTCAGGAAGATCTTAAAGACCGAGTTTTGGCTACTTGTCTGTTAGGTTTTAGTTTAATTATGCTCTATTGTGTTTGCTATATTCCAAGCTCTCTAAAGGAAAAATTTGCTTTTATTCTCTGTCATATCTGCAGTATCAGGCTGGGGATATAGCTCAGTGGCATAAGCGCCTGCCTGGCAAACTCAAGGTTCTGAGTTTGATCCCCAGTACCAAAAAACAAAACAAAACAAAACAAAACAAAACAAAACAAAACAACCTGCAGTATATCAATCAGAATCTGGACAACAAATATACTAAATAAGTGTGGTTTGAAGGAAGTGAATGAGAGAATGAATGATAGATTAAGTGACTTCAAACATCAGAAATAAAATTTTTCCAATACTTTTTTGATTAAAAGTTACTATTTTGATCTTGAGATATTTATACTAAAACACATGAGGCGAAAATATTTTTCAGAGATGGGGCTGTCACCAAGCCAGCATGCTCTCAGCAAAAGACACAGAGAATGACTTTCCCTCAGGACTGAGCGCTGAGGATGAGTTGTGATTCCAAACACATACTGAGAATATTCTTAAAAGTTAGCTGAATAAGTCTAGGGTAAAGCAATTTCACTTTCCTTTGACTGCTCTTCAAGGCCACTTCCGAGTGACAGATCCACTGCACTGAGGTATTGTGCTGCATGTTGTGAAGCCTGCAGTGAAAATTCCTATGATTGTGCTGCTTCTGGAGGGGGTAAAAGCTAATTCACCTGAGGCCTGTTCAACAGGCACACAGGTAAACATTTAGCAGCGTGGTGCTAGTGAAGCTCTTAAATATACTGTTCATTTTCTCCCAAACTGGGGAAATTGTTTTGATGCCCAAGGGTCCTTTGGACTTGGTAAAGAATATGTTTAAGTATTATTTTTATATATGAAGCATTAATCTCACCAAGAATGATATGTTTAGTCATCCTTGACACTTAATACGTTGAAAATATTATGAAAAAACTAAAAAAAGATGGAGAATAACCATACCACTAAAGAATATTTTTTCTGTACAAGGCCATGTGTTATGGTTGATATATTTTGTCAACTTGAGAAGTCTAGAAGCTTACCTAAATAGCTCAGCAGATCTACACCCTGAGATGTGGAGGACATGCCCTTCAACTCTAGCATGTTGTTCATTGGGTCAATTTGAGAAGTTCAGAAATTTAACTAAGTGACTCAGTGGAAGGCCAGGGTCCTCCCTTTGTATACATCCTCATTGTGTGCAAGAAGAGGGCACAAAGATGGTGTGCATGCTACTTCCAAATGAGTGTGTAACCTGCTTATAATATAAAAAAGGAAAACAAGTTTGCTCCCTGATTTGCTCTTGCTGTTTTGCTGTCTTCT
>PVLD010034743.1:0-12395 GCA_004027595.1 Dinomys branickii | reverse complement strand
CTGACTAAATTTGCATGTCTGTATATGGGTCCATACATCTACAATTCGAAGATATCAATGGATAAAGCAACAACAACTGTTGAGACCATATCACCTTGTCTATAGATTAGTTGTGATTGTACTATTTTCTATGATAATGGGTGTCTGTTTGTCAATAGGTTTTTGTACTTTTATGTTTCTAAAATAAAAAAAAAAGAAATTATTAATCAAATTTAGGGAAATATGTGTGACACCAAGTTCATGCTTTCTCTTTCCAAGTGTCATGCTTCCCAGTTTACTGAGAACCTGATTCTCTTTTCTGACAGCTTTTGCTGTGGCAAATTCCATTAAACATATCTACAATTAACATGCACTGTGCTGTACACTCCATCATAGGGGACAATATGTCTCATTATTGCACAAATTATGTTATTCTTATAATAGTAGAAAATAAAAAAAACATAACAGGCACCATCAAACTTCAGAATACAACTACTATGAAAAATTCTTTTCCAGCAAACTTGAAAAGTTTATAGAAATAGACAGGTTCCTAGACTCATAAACATGAGCAATGCTAATTCAACAAGAGACAAAAAGTGCTGAAGAACCCAATGAAATTCACACAGGAATAAATAATCTACCTTCTAAAAAAACCCAGGATCTTATGGAATTTGAATTATGCAAAACTTTAAAAGAAGTTCTACCACTCACGCACCTCAAGATTTTAGAGTTTGAAAGCAACATAGTGCATCCAATTCCATTTATGGCAACCAGGATCACATGGATGCCAGAATCAGATAAAGCCCCAACTGAAAAACAAAACTGCAGGCCAATCTCCTTAATGAACATGGATGCAAACATCTTCCACAAATTATTAATGAATAGAATTCAGAACATCTTCAGAAAGATCATACATGATGACCAGGTAGTTTTCATCCCAGAGATGAAAGAGGATGGTTTTCTACAACCAAATTAATAAATGTAATACATCACATAGACAGAAGCAAAGTTGAAGACAACATGATGATATCCATAGATGCAGAAAAAGCTTTGGACAAAATCCAATGCCCTTCAGGATAAGAACCTTGAAGAAAATGGGTATAGAAGGACCATACTTTAATTTGATATAAGCTATTTGTGACAAATCAATAGCTAATGTCATATTAAATGGGGAGACACTTTTTAGCACAGTTTTCAAAATACAGTAATAAGCAGCACAATTAGGCAAATTAATAAATGACATAAATATAGGGAAGGAAGAATTCAAATTATCATTGTTTGTGGGTGACATAACAGACCCAAAGAATTCCACCAAAAAACTCATAGAATTAATGACCAATTTAAGAAACATAGTATGAAATAAAAATCAACAAAAATTTGATACTATATTTATATATTAATAGTAAGCTCAAGGAGAAGGAAGCTGCGAAAAGAATACCATTCATGGTAACATCAAGAAGATATAACATCAAGTAATAACAGTAACTGAGGCAGTGAAAGCCTCTAAGAAGGAAACTATGCTGCTTTGAATGGAGATTGAGGAGAAGAGCAGAAAATGGAAGATGTTCCTGCTCCTGCACAGGAAGAATCAGTATTGTCAGAAATGGCCATACTCAAAAAAATGATAACTGGGAATGCAGATTCCAAGCAGTCCCAATCAAAATGTCAGTAGCATACTCTGCAGACCTAGTGCAACAATCCTAAAATTCATATGGAAACCAAAGTGAGCCAGAAGCATAAAAGCAATTTTGGGCAACAAGATCAAAGCAGGAGGTATCACATTATCCAACACTCAATATATACTACACAGAAACAGTAACAAAGATGTCATTGTACTGAAACACACACACACGCATGCACACACACATGCACACACATACTAACATGCATAAATCATCTGGCTTGATAGAACACAATAGAGGGTAAAAAAATGATCACACACAGTCACTCATTTCATCTTTGACAAAGGAGCCGAAAGCATACAAGGGAAGAACGACAGCCTATCCAAAAGTGGCACAGGGAACACTGGATATCTGTTTGCCTCAAGATTGAAACCAGGCCCATATCTCTTATCATGTACTAAACTAAAATCAAAATGAAGTAATTAATAACTATAGAGAAATATTGTACATGCTGGAAGATCTAATACATAAAACACTTGAAATCATAGTTGTAAGAAAGATTTCCTAAACAGAATAAATAACAGCTAGAATCAGTAAATGAGATTACATGAAAACAAAAGACTTCTGCGGGGCAAAGAAATCCATAGGCAAAGGGCAGAATGATAAACTTTTTTCCACTTATTTTTTAGATGGAGGAATAATATCTAGAATATATAAAGAATTCAACAAAAATTCAATGTCCTTAAATGAAAGACCCAAACTAGAAATGGGCATGTGAAATATACAGGGAGTTCTCAAAAGAAGAAATACAAGTGGCCAACAAATATATGAAAAAATGTTGAACATTCCTGGCCTCTAGAGATGTAAGTAACAATAATGCTAAGATTCCACATAAGAAAGAAGGGTAATCCTTAACAAATCTATAAATGAAAAATTTTGGAATGTCTGCAATCAAAGAGGGACATATTTGCATTGTTGATGAGAATATGAACTAGAACAACCAATATGGAACTCAGTATGGAAATTCACCAAAGAGCTAAAATTAGAAATTCCATATGACCCAGCTATCACCCTTCCAGGTATCTGGCCCAGAGAGCTAAGCACATCACACTACAGTGGTAGGTGTGTACCAGTGTTTACTGCAGCACAACTGATAACAGACAAATCCTGAAACTCTCTATACCTCTAGCAAACAATGATGGGTGTGTTGTCTGTTTCATGAAATGCTGCTGAGCTATAAAGAAGGATAGATCATAGACATTTGTAGCAAAACAAATGAACCTTGATAATATATTTTGGGGGTAAAATGAATCAGTCACACAAGCCTCAGTATCACACAGGACTTCTAATCTGTGTGAGGTACAGCATGAAGAGCACAACAAAGGACGACTAGGAGACAGGAGGGCGGGTCTCTCACAAAGGGGAGGAGACCGAGACAGCACGGGTGGGAACGAGGGGGCCGGGAGGGAAAACAAGCAGGACACAGACGTGCCGCGTCCATGGACCAGATAGACCTAAGTGAGTGTAAACACCGTGTATCGTAATCATGCGATAGATCAGTAATATCAACATGAATGAAAATGGGGAAATGAGATTCAGAGGAGGGGAAGAGAGGCACAGGGACGAGCAAGGGGATTTGAAAGAGAATCGAGCTGTATTGTATACGTGCACCCACTCCCCAGGAAGAATGTAAACTGCCTGTGCTGTGGACATGGACTCATAAAAAGAAATTGAATTAACAAAGAAAAACAAAGTCTCTAGAAGCCCAACACTGCACAGCATCTTAACAAACTTAGGCACAGGAAGAGAAAACCACAGACACTAACAGCAAAGCTCTCCTTGGAAACTGCACCTGGTCCTAGGTCTGACAAGAGCTCAGTGTGTGCTGTGCACCCCCTGCTGTCCTGAGTGCCCCCGCAGGGAGGTTCGTGTCTGGGCCCACACTAACTTCCCCTCCCTGTGTGTTTCGCGCAGTTATACACGGCCGTGTCCTCGGTTCTCAGGCTGCTCAGTGTTAGTGAAACTTGGCTCTTGGAAGTGTCCCTGGTGATACCCACTCGTGATTGAAGGCCTGAGTTATAATTTGTGCTTCCACCACTCCATATAGCACCAACCCACTCCAGCCCCTTCCCTGGGGCCTGACGGACCCAGTGCACATCATAACTGGTTAAAGAGAATCCAGAGCCCAAACAAGTGAGGGACAGGGTCTCTGAAGGCTTCACCAGGCCAGGTCCTGACTTCTGCAGCTGCACCTGGGACAGGACACCTGAGGACAAGATGCATCACAGTCAAACACAACCAACACCCTGTGCCCAGGTCCCTCTCCTGAAACTCAGAGACACTCACAGAAGGGTGCTGCCACCAGGCCGAGGAGCAGAGCCAAGAACTCCATGCTGGATGAGGGCTCCTGTAGAAGGAAACTGGGGCTGCTCAGCCAGGACTGGCTTTTCATCCTGAGCCTGGGGCTGCTTTGCATGGGGGAGGCCCTGAGGGTATAAGAGCAGGACAGATGTGGGTGCTTTAGTTCTTCCCAGGGACAGTGATTTTCTTATGAGGGTCAGTTGCAGTGTGAACCACTATATAATTCTATATCTTCTGTTTTATTCGTCCTTCCACACAAAGTGAAATTGAGCAGGGGCCAGGACTTGTTGATTTTGAGCACAATTTATGTGCAAATCTTTAACCTTAAAGTGTTCATGTCCTGGGCAGGTTCTGACCTGCTATTTACTAATGCCTGCCTTTCCAAGAGAGACTTCGTAGTGGGGCAGAGTATTCTGTATTTGTGTGGTTCTTATTGGAGGTGAATAAAAATGTTTAAGAATATAACTAAGCTTTCTTTCTTCTGGTGTAAGCCCTGTGCTCTTCTCCATGGCTGCCTTTTCCAACAGTCCTGCTGTGTCCTTGGGTGTGGTCTTCACAGACAGCGTCTAGACCATGTTCCCCAGGTCCTCACAGGAGCCTGATACGGGGAAGTCTCTGGGAGTTCATGTATCTCCATCTTGGCCCACTCTTGTCTTTATAAAACCAGGGCTCGCTCTGCTGTCTGGAATGCTGGGACTCCTCATCGATTAGAGACAGTCTGCATCTCTGTCTCAGATCGTGCCCCTGAGGACTCATGTTTTCATCATGACTCCAGTTTCTAAGTCTGCAGCTGAATCCAGTTCTTGGGAAGTCATGGCCAAGATTTCAGCTCACCTTTCACCAGTCAAGAGGGAGATGGGAGACCGATGAAGGGAAATACTCAGCAGGCCAGAGGAAGGCGTATGAGGGTGTGTCCCTGGCCCCATCCCCAGCTGCCTTCATCGATGTTGAATGTGCTGAGGTCAGGAGGCTCCTGCTCTGCACACACAGTGCAGCTTCTCCTGGCACTGTCCTCGGATGGCCCCAGAGACCACCACAAATGTGACCACATGCTGTGTTCCAACACCTTGCTCCTTGTCTCCAAAGAAAAGAGAGATTAAGAGAAATATTGTTGGTAGTCTATGTGAAGTTTTTATCTAATTCTCATGAAAATGTTCGCATCGGGTTTCAAATTGGAAACAAGTTGCTACGTACATTGCACTTTTAAAAAGTAATGTAGCCTGGCGTGGTGGTGGGTGCCAGTAATCCTGGCCCTGAGGCAGGAAGATGGCTGCAAGTGTGAGGCCAGCCTGGGCTACATGATGAGGGCAAGGCCAGCCCACACTACATACTGAGACTCTGCCTCAAAACACAATCAAAAAGCAAAAAAACAGAATAAAAAACTGAGATCCACACACATCAGAAACTCTAACAAAGGAAAACATTTCAAAATACAAAATACTGGACAGGAGAAATCCTCATGAAAGAATCTGTACTAAGAAGCAACAGTTTAGAGCCGTGTTCTGGTTTGTGCCTGGATGTCCCCCCAAAGCCCCATGCAGTCATGGGGTGGGCGTAGTGCTACTTAGGAACCTGTGAAGAGGTGGGGGTGGGGTAATGTTGAGCAGAAGGTCAGGCTGGGAGCGCCAAAGTGCATGCGCTTGGCCAAGTCCCTGGTGATCTCTAAGCTTTTGCTGTTTTCTTCTCTACCTGTCAGGACACTGGAAGCAGGAATGAACATGGACTCTGTTTAGAATTAGATGGAGGTGTGGGAAGGGTCCACATGGCTGCACTGCCTTTAGCTCTACTAAGGTGACATGGAAATCAATCTTTAATTGCACACATAACATATATGGTATTAAATATTGTGTACAAATATCCATTATATCTGCCAAAATTTTAGTCAGACTGCCTGTCTTCAATTTAGCATATGCAAGAAATATGTTTCTATTTTTAACCTTTAAAGTAATTGTGACACTGAATTGAAAGATTCTCTCTTGAAGAGCAGTAATAGTTGTATTTCATTATCTTTGTGTTTTAGCCAAAGTCTACCTTTTGCTTGCAGATTATAATCCAGTTTCATGTAAAATTCCTATTATTTTTAAGGATACAATGACTTTCATGAATATGTATAGTTTTCATTCATCTGTTCTTTAATTACTGCCAGTATTTTAGTTTTTTCATCCCAGTATTTTGATGTTTCTTAATTACTTTTATTGGTTTCATTGTTTAATTATGTATTCCATTTGGTGAATACAATTTGTTAGTAACATGGTCAGAGTTAATGAAACCATCAGTTAGGAACATTGGTGCCATGTTACCTAGGAGCCAAAAGCCAGGGTCTCAGGGGATGTTGCTATGGGGCTAAGGGAGCTCGAGGCAAATTGGGACTGTGCACCCCTTTCTGTGTCCATGTTGGTGTCCAGCCCAGGGGTGGGTCTAACATCCCTTGGTCAGCTCCACATGCCAAGGTGGGCAAGTGCTGGGCTTGTTCTCTGTCCCCTCCCCTCAAGCTGATGCACAGGAGGTGACCTCAGGATGCACAGGCCTGGGGCTAGGGTGGGTGCAGCCCCACTTCCCTGAGAGCTCCCTGCCCATCTCTGGTGCAGAAGAGGAGCAGGAAGATAAAAGAAGTGACGAGCATTCTCATTATACCAGCTGAACGACTGAAATGTTAGGTGTGTGACAGAATTCACAGTGTCAAACAACAAGCTGCCAGGAGAAGTCTCACCAGAGTGGAATTAGCACCAACAGCCCAAGGCATGGCCCAGCGCCCTTAGGGGTGGAGAACTGAACAGCTCCAATAATGTGTGAACACCCGGATGAACATACAGAGTGGGGGCCATTTATTCATACTGAAAGGTTTCACCTCAGCCAGACTGGGAAGAGCCTTGAGGATGACCTGGGGGTGTTGCTGAGAGTGGAAAGCAGAATTGCAGTCAGTAAGAAATCATTTTCACGACTAATGTTTCTACACATAAAATGCTAATAAAACTGTGTAGTCTGCTGAGCTCAGAGGCGTAGTTTTATTGAAAAACAATTATGTCCAAGCATAATGAGATAGAACAGAACAATGATAGAAGTCTGACTCTAAGAAAATATAATAATGTGTGACCTACCTCAGACTCAAAATTCCCTGGAATCTCTACAGGTGGGACTAGCAACGGAGATTCTAATTGAGGGCAGGAAAACATCCTGGACTTTCCTCCCTATCTATCGTAAGTCGGATCTCCATAGGAGAGTGTGCTGAGCACCTCCTGCTGGTCCTCATCACCACTGCAAGGAGGTTTGTATCTGTGTTCACACTGATATGTACTCACAGAGTTTCCTACATAGTAGTTCTGGGCTGTGTGGTCTGTGGTCACAGAGTTCAGCTGCAGCGAAACTGGTTCTTGGCTGTGTCTCTGGAAATGGAGATGCACCTGTGATGGACAGGTTGTAGCTAGTGCCACCACTATAACTTATGTCTCCCATCCACTCCAGGCTCATTCCTTGGATCTGACAGATCCAGATCCACCAGTAACCACCGGTTATGATGGAGAATCCGGAGGCTGAGCAGGTGAGGGACAGGGTCAGTGAGGGCTTCACCAGGCCAGCTCTGGACTCCTGTAGCTACACCTGGGACAGGACACCTGGGGACAAGAAAACCCTGTTAGTCACCTGTTTTCATATCCTTCCCAGGGACCCATGTCTAACACTGAGGACACTCACTTTGGAGACCTGTCATGAGGCCCAGAATAAGACCTGAAGTCTTATCTACTAGACCACACCCTGCCGTCCAGGAGACCTCAGCCCCTTTGGAGGAGAGAGCTGGGAGCTCTGAAAGATGAAGGGAATTTGAACCTGGAGCTGGGGGGTAAATTTGAATGCAGGGGGTTTCCTATTTCAACGATGGAGAGACAGAGGTCAGAGAGTTTCTGGTACTCTTATGCTGCTGAGAGGAACCTTTTCTCCTGAAGTGCTGTTTGTCTCTGTGACGAGTGGAAGTAGATTTCAGAGGAATGACAGAAGCTGGGCAGAGGATAAATGCATCTTCCTGCTCTGAGCCCCGCCTCCCTGCAGGCCCCTCCCCCTCCTCTGTTCCCGCCCCACAGTTCGCCTCTAGCCCAGGCTCTGGCTGCTGCTTCCTCGGGACTAAAGGAGCACAGCTCCCTCTTCCTCTCCGTGATCTCTCTTCACTGGTTCCAGATATGCTGCCTGAGAGCTTGCTTGCCTGTCATTTGCTGTGGTCCTGAGAGGTCCACCCACCTCCTGCTGATAAAATCCTGCTCCAGATCCAGCAGACACCGCATATAAAGGTGTGTGTCCCGTGCTTATGTCGGAGGGATGTTTCTAATCACTGGGGAAGAGGAGGAGGAGCCCGTGTGTTTCCCCAGATGCCCCTGTGCAGCTCCAGCGTAATCATTCCCTTCCTAGGTTCAGCTTCTCTTAGTGTTCTCTGCATGTCATTCCTAAACTCAAAATGCTTCCTGTATGATGGGTTTCCCTATTTGGGTAATTATGGATTATTAACACCATGCATATGAAAATAATGTCCTTGAAATGAAAACTTTCCACTAATTGGCCAATCTTACTATGGCCATAGTTTGGCCTTTAACTCAGTATGTTGCCCAGGTTGACCTCACGTGCACTGAGATCTCCTGCCTCCACCTGTTAAGTCACTGGATTACAGATATGGACCAAGATTTATGAATCTACTGAAGATAATACTGTGGAACTATATTGTGACATTATTCTGGCTAAAAACATTTACGGATAAGATTCCCAAAGTACAAAAGACAAAAGTGCAGATAGACTCACAGTATTGCATCAACCTAAAGAGCTCCTTTCCAGCAATATAAATAACTGCCTGAAATAACAGCTAATACGTTTGTAATTTTGTATCAGCCAATGCATTTGTGTAAGTGTATGTAGCAAACTAAACAATTCAACAACATATAAAAGTAATCCAATAAACAAATGGAAAAAATCTTAATGAATCTGACAAGGGGTTTTATGAGAATATATAAAGGACTCCAGCAACAAAATAACATAAGGGGTGATAATGAATAAAAGAGAACTATCTTAAAAGTCATTTGTCAGAAGAGAACTATAAAACTGGATAACAGGTATTTACAAAGTACTCAAAGTACTCAGCATCAGTCATCCTCAGAGAAAATAAGATGAATGATATCCTAGGAGTTACCATAGATAACTATGAGTTATCCTGCAACCTAGAATGAGTTTCATGAAAACCCCAAAACAATAAATGCTAGAAAGGTGGTGCAAGTGTAATTCAGTATAACATTGTGGAAAAGAGTGGAAAACCAACATGGAAGAGGGAGAAAACATAAGGAAGGAGGAAGGAAAAGAGGTAGAAAACAAACTTGAAATGGTCTTTCCTCCAGAAAGCATTTCATAACACAATAAAATAAATTGAAGAGAGAAAACTATAGAAATAATGGGAAACGGATGGAAGCATTAAAAGCGGAAACAATAAACTTAATACAGAGAAGCACAAAAGTTTGGTCTGCAATTTAATTCATTGGAAAACCCACATTAACTGAAAATGTATGCTAGATAAGTGTTGGAGACCACTACACAGTGGCTCTGAGCAGGTTTTCATATTAACCAATTGGCTTTCCATGTTGACTTGTGAGTGGTCAGAAGCTTAGGCACCTTGTCTGAAGATGGCCACCAGATTCATACTAAATGAACCTCTATGAGTCACTGGTCACTGCTGAGGCCTATATTGGCCTGTGAAGCTGTGACACCTCAAAGGATAAAATAAGGCCACAGCTGAGGACCTTTGACTCCAACCCCAATTAACTAAAAGGAGACTGTAGCTGCAGTTTCCACACTTCTAGAATAAATACCAGCCTAAAGATAAGATAGTTCTCCTGACTGACATAATTTACTACTTGGGAAAATATTTCTGAAGGTCTTGCTAGATTCCTGTGTTTTCTTGAATATTCTCCTCCTTTGTTTGAAAACCTAATAAATATGGGCTGCCCAGGAAGGCTTTGTCTTAATTGAGAAAATATTGAATTCCAGAAAAGAGTTAAACCCTCCTGGAATGGAAATCATTTCAGTTATCTCATTTCTGTAAGCCTTTGCATCTACTCCTTTGGGAGATTGTGGGCCTGATCAGCCCACAATAACTGAGGGTTATTAACCCAATAGATAAAGAAAAGGGAACTGAGTGGTTTTGTGCCTTACACCGTCACCCTCCAGGAAAGTAGAACTACATGTGAATCCTGGCTAAAATGGGCCTCAGGGCTGGCTCTTCTGAAATGGGACTTAGGTATGGTTGGTCTTGGATCAGAGCTGAATCTGATTTTTTTTTTTTTGGCGTTACCTGGGATCTAACTCAGCACCTTGCACTTGCCAGGCAGGCACTTATTCCACTGTACTATATCCCCAGCCTGATTCTGAATTCTTGATGCAGAAATTTTTCATCCTCAGGAAAAGCTCAGTTTTGCTCTGGAGCCTCGCTGTGTTATCACTTTGCTCATTGTATTATCACTTGCCCTCCACTGGGACTAAACACCTGACTCCCACACTGGAAGGAGGAGAAGCTTGTTTGGGTTCATAGTTTCAATGGGTTCAGTCCGAGTTCAGGACGCTCCAAGGAGGAGACCACGTGGGGGAGAGGGCAGTGAAGGAGGCTGCTCAGCCCCCGGCAGCAGGAAGCAGAGCGAGAAGGGAGGAGCCAGGGGAAGGAATTTCACACACATGTGTTCAACTAATTCAATAGGTGATTAAGATTGAATAATGGACAAAGGAGAGTCTCTCTGACAAGTGATCTTATAAGGTATCTGTATGCAAAGAAATGCATTTGGCCCTGGTTATTAACATCATGCAAAAATTACATAAAAATCAAACAAAATGTGCAAGAAAATCCTAAGACTTTAAAAAGAAACATAGCTACGTATTATGGCAGTAAATTTTATTTTAGTTTCTAATTTTTTAAAGTATAAAAGAAAAAGAACAACAACAACACAAAAAAGGAAGACATTAACAAAGAGACACAAAGTAGCACAACAACAGTACAATCAAAATTGAGTTATAGACAAAGTGACAGAGAATTAACACTGATTGTTGTATTACATATTGATAACTTCAAAGTGTATGCTCAGGAAAACACATACAGACATACAATCTTGATCAAATAACAAATCATCAAGTATTCCTTACCGTAAAGCGACATAAGACAATAGTGGAACCATGTTAGCCATCCCGTACATACATATATACATACATACATACATATATACCTACATACAAATTTGTCCCTTTCTTCCTTTTCTCCTATCCCTCATCCCATTTGTTCCTTGCTTTTGAGCAGATTCCCTTCATACCTCCTAATTTATATTCCCACTTTCAGGTTCTTGTAGTAGTGACACAATACGTTGCTTGCATATGTAACTCTGATTTATTTAACTTATGAGTATGGTGTCTATTTGTGACCACTTGCCTCTAAAAGCCTCAAATTTGTCTCTCTTTACAGATGAGTAATATTCCATTATATAAAAATGCCACAGTTTTTGGGCCAGCCCTCTGTGGATAGACATTTGGGTTGCTTCTGCAATTTAGCTATTACAAACTGCACTGCTATAAACATGGGTGCACATATATCGTGGTGATATCATGTTTTCAGTTCTTCTGGGAAAATATGCAGAAGCTGGTTTGAATGGTGCTGCTAGACCTTATTTGCTCAGGAATCTCTAAGTTGTTCTCCACAGTGGTTTAACCAGTCTGCATTCCCACCAGCAGTGCAGAAGAGTTCCTATTTCTCCACAGCCTCGCCAGCAGTTGTTATTGGAAGATTTCTTAATACTGGCTGTGGGAGCCAACATCATACTAAATGGACATAAACTGAAAACCTTCACTTTAAAGTCAGGAACAAGACAAGGATGTCCATTGTCACCACTCCTATTCAACATAGTTCTGGAAGCACTAGCCAGAGCAATTAGAGAAGAGAGAGAAATAAAAGGAATAAGGATAGGAAAGGAAGAAGTCGAACTATCACTATTTGCAGACGACATGATACTATACATGGAGGACCCCAAAAACTCCACGAGAAAACTCCTGGAATTAATTGACAAATTCAGCAGCGTAGCCGGATACAAAGTCAACACCCAAAAATCAATAGCATTCCTGTACACGAACAACAAACAGACTGAGAGAGAAATTGAGGAAACCATACCCTTTACAATAGCAACCAAGAAATTGAAATACTTAGGAATCAATCTAACAAAGAATGTGAAAGATTCATTCAGTGAAAACTACAAGACTCTGAAAAAGGAGATTGAAGAGGATTTCAATAAATGGAAAAACATACCATGCTCATGGTTAGGAAGAACTAACATTGTAAAAATGGCCATACTACCAAAACTGTTGTACAGATTCAATGCAATTCCCATCAAACTACCGTTAACATACCTCACAGATCTAGAGAAAATATGCCTCAAA
>PVLD010034742.1:0-12396 GCA_004027595.1 Dinomys branickii | reverse complement strand
GGCCCCCCCCCCCCCCTCCCCAGAGCTGGGAGACTATAAAACGGAATTGAGGAAGGACTGGCTGCGAGTTCTTCGGAGGGGCTCCAGTCTTCAGCTTGGTCATCTCCCGGCTTCTGGTGCAGACTCTTCAGCTTCTGCCTGGGACTCTTGAGTATTCTGGTGTTGGCTCTCCGGCCTTCATTGTAGATTCACCAGCATTTCATCGCAGACTCAACAGCCCTCGATACAGACTTGCACGGACACTGCGGTGAGGTCCAGGCCCCAGGCCTGGGCTCTTCAATCTCCAGTGTGCAGACACCCTCTGCACACTTCCTCATCTAACCCTGTAGCTGACCATTGTAAGCCAAATAGGTAATTTGTTGTACATTTGCATATCTTGTGTTAGATCTGTTTCTCTAGTAAACCCTGACTGATACAGAGAGAAATTAAGGAAACAACACCCTTCCCAATATCCAAAAAAATGAAATACTTAGGATCAATGTAACAAAGGAAGCAAAAAACCTCTACACTGAAAATTATAGTACCGTGAAAAAAGGGATTGAAGATATTGGAAAATGGAAAGACACTCCTTGCTCACGGATAGGAAGAACCAACATTGTGGTTCCATATTCCCAAAATTGTTGTACAGATTTAATGCAACTCTGACCAAAATTCCAATAGCATATCTCACAGAATTAGAGAAAACCATCCTAAAATTCATTTGGAACCAGACAAGACTTATAATACCAAAAGCACTTTTGTGAAAAAATGCAAGGCAGGAGGCATTACAATATCTGACGTGAAATTATACTACAAACCTACTATAAAATCAGCATGGTACTGGCAAAAAAAACACCTGTGGATCAGTTGAACAGATTAAAAGATGCAAATACAACTACAAACACACTCAGCCATCTTATCTTTCACAAAGGGGCCAAACACTTTCCCTGGAAGAAAGACAGCCTCTTTAACAAATGGTATTGGAAAAACTGGCTATGTACATGCTAAAGACTAAAACTAGACTCATATCTATCGCTGTGCACTAAAGTCAAAATGGGTCAAAGATCTAAAAATTAAAACAGAAACGCTGAATCTACTGAAAGAGAAAGTAGGCAGAAACCTTAAAGATATATGTACAGGCAGAGAGTTCATGAACAAAGCACAAACTGCCTTGGAAATATTCCAAAGAATCAACAACTGGGATCTTGTTAAAGAGCCTTCGCATATCAAAAGAAACCAACACTGTGAAAGACAAACCAGAGAATGGAAAAAAATTTTAGCTAACAGTTCCTTGGATGAAGGACTTATATGTAGAACATATAAAGAACTTTAAAAAAACCCCTCAAATTCAAAGATGCAATCCAATGAATGTGCACTTCTCAGATGAATAAATACAGATAGCAAATAAATATATGAAAAAATGTTCAACATCATTGGTTGGTCAAGAGATGCAAATTAAAATAACAGCGAGAGTTTATCTCACACCAGAAAGAATGACTGTCATCAAGAAATTAACCAATAACAAATCTGGAAAAGGCTGTGGGGATAAGGAACCTTTCTCCATTGTTGGTGGGAGTGCAGACTGGTGTAGCCACTGTGAAAATCAGTGTGGATATTCCTCAAAAAACTAGGATTAGAGGTCCCATTCCATCCAGCTATTCCCCTTCTGTCTGTCTTCCCAGAAGAATTAAAAACATCATACTACAGTGATATATTTGCACCCACGTTTATAGCAGCACAATTTGTAACAGCTAAGTCTTGGAAACAACCCAAATGCCCATCGACTGAGGAATAGATAAAAATGATGTGGTCTTTTTATACAATGGAGTACTATTCAGCTATAAATAAGGATAAACTCATGGCTTTTATAAGTAAATGGTTGCAAAATGAGACCATATCCATAAGTGAAATAATCAGTCTTTGTAAACATCATATTGTCCCCTGTTGCGGCAAAAATCAGAAATAGAGTCAAAGTCCGCAGGGGATCCAAAAACTCATTCAGAACAAATGGAGTTTTAATTAATTTTAATTTAGAATCAATTTGGACCGGTCATTGCCCCCCATTCTCGACCAGAGAATGTGGCACTTAACTGCCTTTGTTCTCACCTTATATACATTTTTGGTTTCCACGGTAATAGATTGGAATGTCTAGGCCTGGCCATAGTTGTTTACCTTGCACCATGTGACCAGGTCAGGCTCTGGCCATAATGATATATATACTTTAACAATTCAGGCAAGGAGAAGAATTCCGGGACAAAGTCAGAACTGCAAAGTTAACCCTTTACAACTCCTCCAGGATGTTTCTCAAGACACATTTTGAGGCTTGTCTATCTTAAAATGTTGTGCTAAAAGTCACCGCCCATTACATTCCCCCCTCTATGACATATTTTTTTTAAGAAATACAAATTATGTCATATGACGTCAGCCTGGGCTCTACTTGACATAGAGTGGAGCTCTCCAAAATTGGGGTTTTCTATGTTATATCAGAACGATGGACGCCATAGCTTGTTGGGCACAAGGAAGGCACAGAGAATCAAGTACGGCCTGGCTAAGTCCAACAGAGTCCATCCAAGGGTGCTTGGGGTGTAGCTGCAGCAGTGTTTTTCTCGATCCGTTAGACTGGGGGTCTTTCCCATTGCTGCAACTAAAATATGACTAGCATTGTCAGAACAGAAGTAAGAGACACAGCCGTGTTAATATAATCAGTCCACTGTAGGATCCATGACAGATCTGCTGGCAGCAGACTTTACCATGGGCTCGCAGATCTCCTTTTATTAGTATTATTTTTTAATGGCCCCATGTTCCAGGACGGCATCCACAGAGGTGCTTTATAACCTGTAATACACAAACATACCCTTGTCCCCCATGTTTCTAAGTGTACTGGTATACCTTATTTATTAATTTTTTTTCTACCTATTAATATCTTGTAGTCATACTTTTCTGTTGGTTGTTTAAGACCAAGTTAAAGTGAGACCTGTACTGATTAAAATTAATGTCTTGTTACCTACCAAGGTCAGTTAACTCTCCTCAGGATTTACCTTGGAACCATGTACAGTACTGCTCAGTGCTTCTGTCAGTGTCAGCCATCAGAATGAGTCACAGCCTTTGCTCGACCAAGTTGCTTTCTGTGAAAGCGTGGGAGACCTTTTCTCCTGGTGACTCTCCTTAGGTACACTATACACCATACAATCATTTTCCTCTGTAGTCCCATACTCTCCTTGATCAGAAGGTTAGGGACTCAACCGAGTTATGATGTTGCAGCACAGGTTTCCTTATATCCTGGGTGTTATTTTGACCTCAGGGGGCTTGGCCAAAATATTGGTGTCCTTTAAGCCCAATTTGTCTTTTTAATTTTTGGTCTCCAAATCTCAGTTGTTAGACATCCAGCAGAGAAGATTAATGACATTACACTATAAGTACCTTGAAATATAAAGTACAGTCAGAACTGTTATTATTTTTTTTCCAATCATGGATGTTCTAGTAGTTGAATCCCTGTGGATGTTAACAGAACAACAGTTATATAGCTTTACAAAGAAAACTGGAAGTCAAAAAAAAATCATACATAGCATTGTTATATAACAAGCATGATAACATGTTTTACAGCCCAATAAAATAGCCCTTTTAGTTATCATTCCTACATAATACATACGAAGTTTTATCCAACCTTTTTAAAACAGGATATCTTTTAAGAAATTTATAACATTGTCTGGGCTGTTTACATTACATGTTTTTGTTAAAAAAATTATCATTTAAGGCTCATGTTGGCCTGACATGAACTCCTCATTACAAATATCTGGAACTCAAGAGAAAGGCAGATTTCTAATATTATATGAACAATTTTGGTTTTATATCTTAGAATACTGTACCTTTTGTAGGCATGAATACACTTAATACACCATGAAATTAGAATTTAGTTTGGTACCAATAGCATCTTTTAATCAGAAAACAAACCTTACTGTCTTATTTTTGAAAATTTCACCTTTTAACAATGATCAATGTAAACATCACAATAATATATTTTGCACAATATTTATTAAGGTGTCCCCCATAAGGCTATGGAGATTATTGAGGCTCCTTACTAATGAACAAAAACTGGTTATCAATTGGAGTCCTGTATCATAATTTCTCTCCATCCTAAGGGATTTTCATTTAATTACCTTAACCCACCTTTGTATGTCCTATGAACATCCATTTATAGTTAGACACATATGACATTTATAAAACCAATTTTAGCATGATTTTGATTAGCCAGCAACTTGGTAGAAGCAACTCTTTAATCTATAAACCAAATTAGATTGCAGACACTTGTCTCAAAAATCAAAAAATATGAAAGAAGAAAACTTGTTGAGCTCAAATAAAATAGCTGTTTACAGATTGGACAGAGACAAACAAACACAAACACATACACAAAACTGTTTATAAATTCAGCGTGCACTCAAATATATTTTGGCCACATTGAATTATAAGTCAGAGGTCTCTTATAAAAATAACTTGGAAAAATAACCTTTTTCCTGTAATTAATATATTTTAGTATTTTATTCCATCTTAAAAAATACCACCAACTTTTATGTCCTTCCTGTAGCTTCCAGCTTAGGCACCACCTTTACATACATTATCACATACTCAGACCTTTCAAGTGTTGTGTATTTTCTCTCTTAAGACTTACTACATTTTAGGTTAATATCACTTATGTAGACTTTTTCCTCTTTTTAATAGCACTTGTGGAATCCTTTTTTAAGAGTTCACATAGCAAAGATATATCTAAAGAAATTATAACGCTTTAAACCAGTCATTAGGAGCTGTAGTTGGTTAGCAATCCCAGTTGCAGTGCCCATACAGGAAATGAGCAAGCATTAACGTCTCTTAAATCTTGTAATAACCTCCATTACCTGATTTTTTTTTTTTGGAATAACAAAGTTCTAATGCAAGTACAGACATATTTACCCCAGTATCAATTAGGCCTTCAAAACATTATTTATTTTTATACAACATATAGACCCGTTTTACTTATTTCTTGTGTAAAATAAATTTGTTTGTGTAGTCTTATTCTGAGGATCTTGTCTTCTCATGAGGTCTTTATATTTAACAAAGGAAGGTTTAGCTATAGGTAACAAAATCAACTGTGTTATACATTTTCTTTGTTCAAAGACTCAGAGATCCATGGCACATGCAAAAAACTTACATCTTATCTTGACAATTACCATCATTCACATTAGGCACAATAGCTATCCCTTTTAACTTTATATCAGCTTTTCCTATTACAAGATCAATTGTTTCCTTACAGAGAATTGGGGTGGGTTTTTCACCCCAGACGGGAGTGACTCTGCAAGCTGCAGGCAGATCTCATCCTGTACTTTGGAATTTAACAGGCATATAAACGAAAACTTATTATTAGCAATTTGTTAATTTATTTTCGTTGTTTATCCCTGTAACTTTTTTTTAAAATTTCTGTAGCTTGTGACACCTCTGTCCCCTTACGTAGGTCAATGAGCTGCAGAAAGAAGCCCTTTCAAAAGCCTGATGTTTTTTTGTTTAATTTCAATTGTTTCTCAGCCACCCTTAAAAAGTTTTTCTCTCTTCCGAAGTAAACAAAGTTAACATCTGTTGACAAATCACCCCAGGTGGGGAGGTGAAACTCAAACACTACTTTTAGCAAAGTGATCTAAATGGAGTTTGTTTTAAGGGGGGGGGCAGCTCTGCTTGCTCCTTTATCTGGATCTGTTACAGGCTCCGCCTCGGTCTCCACAGCAGATACAGCTTCACACAACAGCAGCAATTACAGCACTATGGAGCAGCCCTCCAGGGTCAGGACCTGTTAAGCTTTTAAGTAAACAACTGCCAGAGGTAGCAAAGGCAGGAGTACCATCAGAGCTCCCCCCAGCTCATGTAACCCATTTTATTGTGATCTCAGAAAGCAGGCGCGCTTTGGATGCGAGCACACTAAATGACGCAATCGCAGCCCGGTTAACACAGAACAAGCATTTTAAACAGACAGACGGAAAAGACAATCAACAAAATCCAGGGAGAAGAAATTTAGCCCCTCCGCCTTGTTTTGTCAGTTTAGATTAGAGACTGGTTTGGAACACAAAGCCGGATTTTCTCTCGGCACACACCAGAGAGACGCAATCCCTCCTTTAGAGGGTAAAAAGCCCGCTTACCCCAGTGGCTTTTCTCACGTTTCCTCCCGGCTCCGGAGGGCGTGAGTCCTTGCTGCTTGAGACCACATCTCACGTCTGAGAGCCACAAGCCAGCAAAATACCTAGGGCCCTTCCCGTCCTAAACCCAGTCTCCAACCCGAACCCAGTCTCGAGAAAGATAAGCCAATTAGAATCTTACCCAGTCAGAGGGTTAAAACTCCATTTGTCCTTCTTTGTAGCCACAGCCTCCAGGCCTTAGCCCTTTCTGGATGGTGAGAGCTGAATTCAGCTGGGGCGCCAAGCCATACAGGAGAGGGCCAGGGGTCCAGAGGCCAGGGCCCCCTCAAAAGAGGAATTCACCTCGGGGTGTCCCGGCAAGCCCCCAAATTGTTGCGGCAAAAATCAGAAATCGGATCAAACTCCGCAGGGAATCGAAAAACTCATTCAGAACAAATGGAGTTTTTAATTAATTTTAATTTAGGATCAATTTAGACCGGTCATTGTCCCCCATTCCCGACCAGAGAATGTGGTACTTAACTGCCTTTGTTCTCACCTTACATACATTTTTGGTTTCCACGGTAATAGATTGGAATGTCTAGGCCTGGCCATAGTTGTTTACCTTGCACCATGTGACCAGGTCAGGCTCTGGCCATAATGATATATATACTTTAATAATTCAGGCAAGGAGAAGAATTCCAGGACAAAGTCAGAACTGCAAAGTTAACCCTTTACAACTCCTCCAGGATGTTTCTCAAGACACATTTTGAGGCTTGTCTATCTTAAAATGTTGTGCTAAAAGTCACCGCCCATTATACTCCCTAGTGTAGGAAGCTAAAAAATAAATAAGATCTAAAATGTACGATAGATTTTAGGAAATGAGAAAAAACTGTTTAAAAGGAAAGAGAAACTGGGATAGGGAAAGGACAAAAGAAGGAAGGGAAAAGGAAAAGTAAATATACAAATTATGTACATATATATTTATATACACATACACACAAGATAGTTAAGATCATTATACTACTAATTTCTATTAGTTCACTAAAACAGTCTGTGCTTATGTTTGATCAAATTTTCATGCCTACATCTTATAACCCGAGCAGCTGCTTTGAAGATAACAATAAGCAATGTAGTAACCATTGTCACTCTCCTACCCTTTTGTTTTGAAAGTTTGTACCATTGTTGTTGTTTTTTTCTGTTTAAAACAAAACATTAAAAAACTGAAACTAAGAGAAAAATACTTTTAGCAATACTAGGAATTTAAGAGGCACATAATTATATATTCTTTTGATTTTAATATTAAAGCAGAAGTATGCCATGTTCCATATTATTAGCTAAATTCTACCTATTTGCTTAAATTTTAAAGCAGCTGACAAAAATCGCTGACTTTCCCTTCCAATTTTAGCATACATAATTGAGGCACCATTCCATAGTAAGAAATATGTATTTAAGTAAACTAAGAACAGATAAGGTGATCAAGTTTTAGGACTAGACATTAGTTTGAATGGTATAAATGAATTCTCAAACCTAAAGAATAAATTAAAAGACAGCCAACTAAAAATACCGGGGAAATATCTTTGGGGCCAAGAAGTTGCACACATTTAGAAGCTCCAGGTAACACTAAAATCAAAACGCTAAATTGTAGTATCTTCTGAATTTAGGCAAACAGCTGGCCATGGTGGCACGCGCTTGTAATCCCAGCACTTGGGAGGCTAGGACAGGAGGACTGTTGCGAGTTTGAGACCAGTCAGAGCTCAAGGCCAGGCTGAACTGCATAGCGAGACCCTGTCTCAAAAAGACAAAAACAAAAAATAAATTTAGACAAACAGTAAATGCAACAATATTGTTTTCTTACATTTCATTCTTAATCTTTTAGGAGTAGTATTAGCATTGACACTGGTCATGAAACAATGACCATCATTTTGGGTTTGAATACTCTGCCTGCTGAGAAACCGGTTGGTTTCACATGGCCAAAAAGGAAGATGCCAGTACCAGAGAGCAGAAGACTAAGCTGCACGGCTTGAAAAGCTTTCATACAAGTCTTGTCAAGAACCGCAGTCCCTTTCCTATGAAAGGCTTCTGGCTCAGCTTCAAGAAAGGTGGCACCAATCACGACCTCATCCCTCCACTTGCTTATTTTACACTGTCAAATCAGGTGCAAGTGGCAAGATGGCCAAGGAGTCAGCATCCGCCCTCTCAGGACTTCTTAGGGCCATCCCAGAAAGATGCAAAAGTTTGTCCTGGCATAGTAAATCTCCATGGCTTAGTGACACCTAGCGTACACTAAGGAGGGTAAATTAAAATGCCTTTCACCTACTTCAGTATGCAGGAAGAGCATAGTACAGGATCTCTATGTAGACAGGCACAAGCCCTGCCAAATTTTGCTAATTTCTGAGCTTTGCCAAGAACCTCTCAACAGACTATTATCACCCTCTTACCACTATCTAATAGATAGCAGCCCTTCAACACAAGAGGTCTGTGCCTCCCTGATAAGAGGTCATAATTATTTTCTATTCAATTTCACAAATATTAATGGACCCCTACTTCTATGTTAATCACCATTACATGCTCAAAATAAAGCAATTACTGAAAAAGACAGACAAAAACAAAGCACTTGCCCCAATCAGCAAATTCTATTTTTTTTTTTTTTTTTTTTGCGGTACTGGGGATCGAACTCAGGACCCTGCGCTTGCTAGGCAAGCGCTTATTCCACTGAGCTATATCCCCAGCCCCAAATTCTATTTTTTAGCTTACTTATAAAAAGAGACCATAAATAAAACAAGACTATAAATAAAATAGAGAAGATAGTGTTCGGTTCTAAGGTAAAACAGGGCTTAATACATAGCCTATAGTTTTCAGATAGCCAAAGCAGCCCCCCCTGAGAAACTGGCATTTTAAAGGAGACCTGAAGGAGGTACCAGAGTGAGCAAGGCAGTTACCTCCTAGAGTGCTATCCAGGCAGCTGCAAGGACAAAGGCAAAGACCGATGTGTTTCAGGAACAGCAGGGAGGCAGAAGAGCTAAAAAGGAGTGAAGAGATCAGGAAATCCTAGATGTGTCAGACAGGTTACAGGAAACAGGTGGTACGGCCTGGTGACATGAAAAGCCACGGTGACAGGGTTGTCCAATAGAAATAGAATGTAAGCTATAGAAACCATTTAAATTTTCCTAGCAACCACACTTTTACAAAAAAACAGGTAAAATTATATGAATAATATTTTATTTAACCCAATATATCCAAAATATTATTTCAACATGTAATCAACAAAAAATTAAGATATTGTACATTCTGTTTTCCATACTATTTGAAATCTGGGATGTATTTACATTTTCAGCATATTATAATTTGGACAAATTACATTTCATGTGCTTAAAACCTATAGATACCTAGTGGCTACTGTAGTAGACCACACACTGGCAAGTTCTGAGCACAGGAGTGACACCATCTTAAACAGATTTTTCTGGGTCTACTTTTGACACATAAAAAGAGACCACTAACTTTGACCTTCCAGGAGTTTTGGATGGAACACAAGAGGCAAGGCACGGCACATGAGCAGCCAACACCACCAACTCTCTTCCTCTGCTACGGAACGATACATTAGAAGCAAGCCGAGCTTTATAGGATTTTAAACATCACTCTGACATGAAATTAGACTTCATAATAATTTATAATTGTAAGCATTTATGAGCTACAAATTGTGCTATAAGACTGAATATGCAAAAATAATCAAACTATGTTATGCCAGCCACAAATAAAACTAGGGGAAGAGACAATACTTGAGAATCCAGCATGGCAAAGTTTTAACAGAATTAAGTGTGTATGATGTAAAATGTGAACATTCTCCACCAAGTAGTTAAAACTTACATAAGCCAAGGTATATTACACATAAAGTTTATATTTGCCAATGTCTTGCTGTAATTTTTGGCCAAATACTAAACTAGGCATATCTAAAAAATTGCTGTGATCAACACAGGTAAAAATTAATAATGCCTTATAAAGTAAAATATTGTTAAGCAGTGGATATAAAAACTTCCAGGCATAATTATTTCTATTTATAAACAGAGGATTCATAGCCAATAAGAACTAATACCTTGAGCCAATATTCTACACTACACATATGATGCATGATGAATTAAACACCATTTGTATACATTAAGGGGACTGTCTTAATGTAGGCAGTGCTTGCAGGCTGTTTTATACTGACACAGACAGCTGTCTCACCCACAATTCCTTAGTATAAATTCAACTTAAATTCCAAATTGTAGACAGAATAGAATAATTTAGCAATATGAATTAAAGTCTTAAAATATTTATTACTTTTTCCCATATCCCACTTTTGTAAGATAGAAAGGAAAAAAAAATTCTGCACAAATATGTTAACTAAAATATTGTAACTGTTAAAGCTCTGGAAACAACCTCAATGTGCGATAATCAGGAAATTGCTAAATTAACTATGGCAACTTTATAAAGTAGTACACTGACCTTAAACTACGGTTTTGAAGTCTGAGTAAACCAGGAAAATGTATGTCACATTCTCAGCGGAAAAATGTATATTCACAGTATGACCGCTGAAACACTTCTAAGTTAAATAGAAATGAAAGGAAGGAACGATACCATAATGAATATTAACAAGAACACAAAGGAACAGTGAGCTCGTGAGTTTCTTTTACTGTATTTCTCTGAAAAATGTGAAAAATAAGAATAAACTTGTATTACTTTCATTACACTAGAAAACAAAGGAAATCACATAGATTTTGACAATGGATAAACTATACGAAAGTATAAATAGTTCCTTTTTAAAAAATAACAATTTGCCACATAAATCTATAAACAGTAATCTAAATAGAAAATGAGAATAAGTATTTATTTATGACATGAAAAAAACATGTAAAGGAAAAAACCCTTCCAAAGTCCCCTGGCTTGAAATGAAGTGCAGAATTTAAGCTTAAGGAAATGTCTCTAGCAGTGCTTTCCACATTTTTAAAATTCCTTTTTCTAAATTAAGTAATACTTGCTCATTGTAAACGAATGAGAAAACATACAGATAAAGGCCATTTTTGATGTTAAAAAGTACCTTGCCATCTAGAAACAACTACTGTGTCACACGCCTCTATGTCCCCCCAATTCCCGTGTGTGTGTGCGCACGTGTGCACACGCGTGCACGCACACACACACACACACACACACACACACTTATATGCTCTCAGTCCCATCTTTAAGTCACCTATACACTGATGACTTCTGATTTTCTATACCAAGACCAAACCATTTGGTAATTCTAGATATAAATTTAATTCCTTCAACAACTATAATTTGATACCTTGAACTGACATCTCAAATTTCACATGCCCCAAACTAAATTCATCTTCACCACCAATCCTGCTCCTTGTGTGATTCTACCCATCGGTACTAGTTATCCATTGCTTTCCAACAGATTCATGGCTCCAGTCAGTAGGCCTCGGTGCCCGGAAACATGACTCTTTCCTTAGGGCGGCTGGCTTCTCCCCGAATGAATGATCCTAAAAGAGAGAATAAAGAGGAGGGCACGATGCATTTTATTACCTGGTGTAGCACTCACACAACACTCCTGAGCAGAAGGAAGTTACTAAGTCAAGTCCACATTCAAAGGAAAGCAAATTAAGTTCCTTCCCATACAGAGAAAAACATGACCCCCTCCTCAATCATGGGAGCCACACTGAGCCTTGGACAGCTTTGGAAGCCTCTGTTAGACCCCTACCCCTCCACACCTGCGTGGGAGCCACGTTGAGCCCCAGAGAGCTTCAGGAGCCTCAGTGACCACGCCTCATCACTCCATGCCATCCCAGGAGTCATACTGAGCCCCAGCCAGCTTTGACATACTCAATAATGACACAGGGTAGGCAGAGAGTTCCTGAAGAGAAACCAAACTCATGGGAAATGCTTCAAGGAATCAACAACTGGGATCTCATCTTACTGAAAAATTTTTGCATATCAAAGGAAATCATCAACAGAGTAAAAACAGAACCCACAAGTTGGGAAAAAAATTTAGCCATCTGTCCCTGAGACAAAGCAGTTATATCTAGAACATATAAAGAATTAAAAAAACTGGGAGATCCGGGGAAGATGGCGACCAGGTGAGCAGCAAGGGAGCGAACCTCCTTAATAAACACCACCAGCTCGAGACAGACTTGGCGAGCGTGAATGCCGGGACCTCGGCTGGGAAGTTTAAACTGGGCGTATTTCTCTGAGATGCCGGGGGAGATGTGGTAGGGCGGACCAGGCTGCCGGGGCGAGACGTGGGAAA
>PVLD010034741.1:0-12397 GCA_004027595.1 Dinomys branickii | reverse complement strand
GGGAAGAAAGGGTAAAGCAAAAAGGAATGGAAGGACAAATGGAAAGAAAAATATTGTAAAGGAGGTGGGAACAGTGGATGATGGATGGGGAGGAGAACTGTGGAAAAAAAGAACCAAGAGATGTTAGGAGCAGGTACAAATTTTGTATGTTCAGTGTGACCAATCCGCAAGTCAAAAATGTACTAATAAAAATAAATTTGTAAAAACAGGCATTCAAATAAAAGGTAATAAAAATAAATAACAACAAAATGCGCATCAATTAAGCAACTTTAAGTTAGGTGCCATTGACTATTGACTGCTTACCCTTTCAAAGAGATGGAGATTTCAATGGGTTATACAGAGTGTGGAACAACTCAGATGTCTTTAAAGCTCACGGATATGTATGGACACCTGAGAACCTGAACCCACTTGTCTGGCACAGGCATACAGTGATCTAACATTGTGTAACCATGACTTAGCACATATCAGCACACATGTGCTAGTTGTGACATAATTTTAAAATGTAAATATGAGATAACAAACTGTAAAATAATATTTTTGGTCTTTTTGAGACTGGATTTCATTATACAATTCAGGTTGACCTCGAACTCACATGGTAGCCTGGCTAGCCTCAAACTCACAGCAACCCTCCAGCTTCAGCCTCCCAAGTACTGGGATTACAGATGTGAGCCAACATGCCTAGCTTTCAACCTGTATAATAATTATAAAATACAGATGCAAACTCTCAGTTTGACTCTCTATTTTGTTCTGTGCTGCCTGCTGTTTTTGGTAACTTCTTGCACACATGTATTCATGTTAATCTCCCTTGAATGTCCCCTAAGTGTTCTGACAGCTGGCATAGTCTATAGGCCGCTGAGGTGAGTGATCCTGTGTCACTGTAGAAACAGTGCCTGAGGCAAGGGTGAGCCCTGGACAATGGTGGGTAATTGACTCCAGACTTGGCATGGCCACCTCTGACAAATGCGTTGGCAACTTGGAAGTTCCCTGGAGGACAGGGAACAGTCTGTTTGGAGCATGGGGATATCTTCCCAGACCTGGAAGTAACTACAGAAAAATTACTCCCCCTCACTGTGAAAGGTCTGGGAAGGTAGCTTGTCTAGTTTTCATTCTGTTTTGCTGTGTAAATAAAGAGGCAGACAGCCTTGCCTGGCAAGTCAACCATCTACAGCTGGTTGACTTGCAAAATCTGCCCATTTTATTTTTTCATAATTTTAAAGGCATGACAAACATAAGCTTCAACATCCATATCAGTATAATGCCAAAGTGTATATTTACCACCTTCCTTTATATATTTTTACGTCCTGCATATTCTTTAAAACATGACCACTTAGGTGTACTTCAGTTATGCAAATTTTGATATCTCCAAAGTCCAAAGCTAAATATTATCCAAAATGGCCATGCCAATAGCAGTCTCTATAACGTGAAATAAGTTTTCTTCTGGGCATCTCCTTTTACATAAATGGCCAACTGCATGCACAGACACATCCATACATGCCCACACACATAAACACACACACACAGGGACAGAAGTGTAGCTGGGCTGACAAAAGAGTAGCTCAATAAATCCACCTTTGAACTGAAAGGTGGGGGGAATTTATACTATCCAGAAAATTGAATAAATACCTTCATTTGGTACACTGGGGAAGCAACTCCTTCCATAGAAGTAAATGCTGGTCTTGTAGGAAAAACGTGGACAGTTTTCCATGTAATTCTCTTTATGCAGGAATGCTCAGGAAGCCAGAGTTTTGGAATGACTGATGGATGTTGGGAAACTGCTGCTTCTGCCTCTAATCCTAACACCTAGGGCTACAGTTACATTTGAGTGAGCTAAAAAGAGTGCGCGTTCTTGTGCACGAAAAGAAAATAATCGCCAAGCATACATCTCGTAGAAGTAAGGGGTTGCTATCTTTACTGAAATCACAGGAAGATAGCAGCAGGAATAGGGATAATGGGAAGAGGAAAAAGGAGGAGGAAGAGGAAGAGGAATAGCAACAGGAACCTTCAGTGACTGAGGCTTCGAGGACGTAAGGAGTCAGACCCAGGTGCCTTCCATCGTGCTCAGATGCCTCTTGTGCCTCCTACATTGGTCAGACGGCTCTGACTCCAGATTACTTGCATTATGGTCAGAGGCCTCTAACTCAGAGTGCTTCCATTGTGGTCAGAAATTTTGCTATGAAATCTCCAAGTCTTATCATGGAGTCTTTGGGGCCTTCTATGTAGAGCTTCATCTTGAAGGTGTTGGATTCATTTTCACGACCCCTTGGTATTTCTTAGATGTCTTCCTCTTCATGGTCACTAACTGTAGCCCTGTCCTCTAGATGTGGTGGACTATCTTCAACTTCATTCAATCTATTGTGTATAATTTCCACGGAATATTTAATCTCTTATATTACTGAATCTGTTTCCTAGCATCCATTTCTTCCCTATGTTGGGCACTCATCATTTCCATCATTTTCCTAAGCTCCTCTGTATTTTTATCCTTGTGTATAGACTGTAGATTCACTGAGTATGCCCCTCATTTTGGTCATCATTTCTTTTTCTTACCAAAGAAATTATTTTTTCTATAATTACATGCATTTGTGTTCTCACTGCTACTGCTACCATTTCTGAAAGTTACAGTACATGGCTTCTGATTTCTTTTGTTTCATTGTAGTCTGAACTTGTCCTCGGTGTCTAGGATGTCTGGTGTTGCATTTTCTTTTCACTTCTTGTCTTTTTCTATCTTTTATATTTTATTTTGTGTTAATTTCTGTGTCAGTGCTTCTAGATTTTTTGTCGTAGATATCTTTAGAACTAGTAATGAGGTATCCTTAGGAAATGTCTATAATTCAGAGATATATTGTTGGTCTTGATGTTTCTTCATCTTGGTGTCTATCACAAGAAGCTACCTTTCCAATTCATGAAGTGTGAAAAATTGATATCTATTTGGATCAGAATGATGTACTCTAGAACCATACTATGGTGATGATCATTACCCCAGACAATAACAGTGTTTTGATATGAGGAATTAAAACTTATCCCAACATGTATGGCATCCTCGCCAAATTAGTACAATTAGCAATAACCATAGCATCAAGCACAGTCTAGCCACTGACAAACTTTGGTAACTAATAGTTTGGTACTTTTAACTATAAGAGCATGGTCTACATCTATATGAAAAAATCCAACATGTGCCAGGCACTTGTATGCAATGGTTTTCCACTTGGTAAGTGGATTTTACCCTGTTTTGATGATATTGAAGAGGGAAAAGGGACAAAAGAGAAAGATGAAAAATAAAGAAGTAAAATAATACTCCATGCATGAGGAATGCAGATAAAAAGAAGGGGTAGTTCTTCTATTTGCAGACGATGTGAACTGCAAGCCAAGACTGTTGAGAAGAGACCAAGAAAGTCAGGGCATATCTGTTAAGGGAAGACTGCAATAAGAGATAACAATCCTAAATATGTATGCACAAAATATTGGTGCACCTAACCACCTAAAACAAACATTAACAGACATGGAAAATCAAATAAGAGATAACACAGTTGTAATGCTGGACCTTAACACTCCATTATCACAAATACACAGATAAAAAATCACCAAGGAAATATCAGAACTAAACCAAACCTGTGAACAAACGCACATGGTAGATGTCTAGAGTGTTCCACACTTCAACATCAGAGTACACATTCTTCTCACAGAAAACTGCACAGAAAACATTCTGCAAATAACCCATACATCATGCACACGTAAATACAGAGGACTGGGTAGTATCCCACACATATTTTCTGACTATAATGCAATTAAGATGGAGATCAGTGGGAGAATACATGACAATAACTACATAAACACCTGGAAATTAAATAATATTCTCCTGAAAAACCCATGGGTCACAGTGGACATTTCAGAACAAATTAGAATGTTTAGAAGAATTAATGTGCTAATGTTGACACTCTAATGATATTGAAAGGGAAGCAGTACTTTCAAAACCATTTGTGGAAGCAAGTATTATCCTGATACCAAAACCAGGAAAGGACCCAACCCCTCAAAAAAAGTATAGGCCAATCTCACTAATGAACACACATGCAAAAATTCTCAGTAAGGTACTAGGAAACAGAATGCACCAAATCATTACATTACAGTATTCTTAAAGGACATTGTGAGGATATAAGAAAATTTAAAGATATCCCTTGCTCATGGATAGGAAGAACAAACATAGTGAATATAGTCATAGTTCCAAAATTGTTATACAGTTTTTTACAATCCTGATAAAAATACCATTACCATAACTCACAGAACTAGAGAAAAGCACTAAAGTTCATTTGGAAATAGAAGACACGAAGAATGGACAAAGCATTTTAGACAACAAAGGAAAGGCAAGAGCATCAGAATCTCTGACTTGAAATTATACTAAAAAGCTACTGTGATAAGATCGCCATGGTACTGGCAAAAGAAGAGAGAAAAGTAAAGGGCAGTGATATATCTTGGTAGCAAAGTGCCTGTCTGGAAAGCACAAGGTCCTGAGTTCAATTCCTGATACAAAAAAACAGAGAAATAGACCTAAGGAGCAGTGGATCAGATTACAAGATGTAGACCCAACTCCAAACACTCTTAGCCCCTTTATCATTGACAAAGGAGCAAGACCTATTCACTGAAAGAAAGATAGCCTCTTTAATAAATGAGGTTGGAAAAGTTGGTTTTCCATATGCCAAACACTAAAATTAGACCCATGTCTATCACTGTGCATTAAACTAACATCAAATGGCTGGAGATATAGCTCATCAGTACAGTACCTGCCTAGCAAGCACAAGGTCCTAAGTTTGACTACCAGTACCAATAAATAAATAAATAAAATCAAACTGGACCAAACATCTAAATATCAAAACAAAAACACTAAATCTACAGGAAGAAAAAATATGTAGAACTCTTAAAGACATGGATGTAAGCAGAGTTCATCAACAAAACTCAGAGCACTTGGAAAGTACTTCAAAGAATCAACAACTGGGATCTCATCCTATTACAGAGCTTTTGCATATAAAAAGAAACCACCAATAGAGTCAAAAGACAGCTCACACAGTCAGAAAAATGTTAGCACATTATTCCTAAGACAAAAGCTAATGCTATTTGGAACATATGAAGAACTGAAAAATATCAGATCCCGCAAACTCAGAGACCCAGTCCAAAAATGGCATCTGACATGAATACACACTTCTCGGAAGAAGAAATACAAATGGCACGAGGCATGATTTCTTTGGCCTTTATTAGTTGCACGGTTTTATTGAGGGTGTGGTGCTGGGCTGCAGGAAGCAGTGGGGGTGAGCTGCCAACACAGATAAGGTTCAAAGATTCAGAAACAATCCATTTTCAGAACACTACACAAGCCATCAAGGTAAACTCATAACTTGATTGTCTGCTAACTGCAACTACTGAACTAGAAGGTATATGGATGAGTCACAGTCCTCAGCTACCATGTTATCTTGCTCTGAGTCACCACCACTTCACAAACCATTTGCTAACCTCAATTCTGTCCATTGGCTTAAGACTAACCTGTCTGTAAGCCAGCCACAGGTCTTGGCAAAAGTCATATAGGGCTAAGACAGACTCTTGATTTATTCTTGTGCCAGATTATTAATATCAATTATTGCCTTGTTCTACACCACATTAAGCTGGTCCTCAAAACTATTGTTTAGGGAATGGGGACTTTCTCTCAAATTGTAATAGTATTTTAAGGCATTGAATCAACTGTATGTTTAGCTAGCCCACATAAAGCAGTAATGTTTTAAGTGGTCTTGATGTTTTGGGTTCATCATATCTGAATGGAAAAGAGACTATTGGACTTAGCACTGGTTCTCATTGTTTCAGAGATGTGTGCTTTTGGCTGTAGGTGAACTTCCCTGGTGTCAGAGATCCTATTTTCTGTACATGTTTCCAACAAAGAGAGGGTGGGGAATAAACATGTGTATCACAATTCCACTCAGTGAAGGTCTACCTCAAACCAGGAACCTCATGCACAAGTGTTATTAATATAAATAGTGGCATGGAAGAGATCACTCGTGCAATATTTTACTGAAGGGCAAATTGAGGCTCAAACACACTGACAGATTTTGAAGAATACAGTGCTAGTAATGACACAGCTAATTCCTCTAAGTTATTCTTGCTATAATTGCTCAAGTGGGTATTGATTGGTTTCTTGCCTTGCTGTAATTCCTGACGAGTCACTATGGTGTCCAGCCAATATGGCGCTGGTGATCATGTATTGTGCTGAGCCAGTATGGCACCAAGCCAATATGGCGCTGACCACTAGCGGTCATATGCTAAGCACCACCCTTCTTCCTCAGAGTCAAATTAAGACTTCCTACTTCCCTTTTTGTAATATCCTGCTGTCTTTTCTCACACTCCTGCCGAATCCTGGTCCGCCATGTCAGGCAGTCCGCCTCCCATTCCCTGCGTCCCGCCTGGACCTGTTTCACCCTTGATCCCACAACAGGCCCTCAGAAGTTCCACATTTTTTTCTCTTCCCTACTGTGATATTCTCCCTGCCCACAACAAAGGCATCTTATATTCTGCTTTACTTCTCTCCGTGTTGGAAAAAGCTAACAGATATAAAGGATTTTGACTGCTGCTCTTATTACCCTTAGTGTAAAGAACAATGTTCTGTACTCAGTAATGTAAATGGGAATGAATTAGTAAATGAATGCACATTACTTTTGAATATTTTGTGCATAAACAGATATAAAGTAATGATCAATCATTAAGACAATAAATATAGTTTGATAGAAATATAAATCATCAAATGTTTTATCACGTAATAAATACTCATATTTTAAAATTAATTATCCACCTACATGAGAATATATGATCATTACATGAAGACTGTGGAGGAAAAGTCTAACATGTGCAAACGTGGTAGACTTTAAATTAAGGATGAAATTTAGTCTGCTTGGTAAAGTGCCGGTAAAGTCGGGATCAAAGTCTAGAAAGCATGAGGACTCCCACGCTGCAGAGTGCTGAGTGAAACAGAAGCTGTTTGCTGAGGACACTCAGTTGAACAGTTTGATTTGGGCAGAGTGTGAAGAACAGAGGGAAGTAAGACCTGCAAGGAAGAGTGCAGAGAGCCATCAGGTGAATATCATTGTCACACTGGCGCCCAGGGCTCTCCAGGGCATTGCATGAGAAACAAACTCCTCTCCCTGAATAAAGACAACTACACAATGCTGTGAGGGCAGGTCGGTGGGCTCAGCCTGGGGGTCAGGAGGCAGTCTGATGACACAGCAGCTCCTTCCCTGTCCGAGCTACTTAGGCAGCGCAACTAAAGTTGCAGTGGGGAGGAGGCTCCCTAACCGCGGATGGAGGGCCTCAGCATCTCTCCTGCTCAGGGAAACAACTGCCTGTTTCTATAGCGTCCCCTGGACCAGAGCTCTGCCCCAGCACTTCCGCTCCAGAGATGAAGTCGGGACCAGAAGTGGTGATTTACGTGCTGTGAGTCCCTAGAGGGATCACCATCTGGCTTACTGACAGTGGAACTGAAATATGTAACTCCCATAGTTTTCTTTCCTGGGCCTTTCTGAGTATGACCTGGGTAGGCCATTCTGCCTTCTCGGGTAAAATCCAGGGAACAAGGAATGTTCCACTAGGTAATTAGCATTGGGGTCTGTCCTGTTGGGTTCCTAGATTGAATATGGAAGTGTTAAATTTAGGCCAGGAGATATTTTTACCTGGTTCAGTCTTGTTTTCTCTTACCACCAACTCAGCCACTCAACTATATGCATCATGTCACAAAATAGTCACCTTTGTACCCTAGAGATACCAAAAATAAAAATGCAAGTCATGAAAACACAGTCATACCAACAGGACGTAATTACATTATTTACTAATACGATACATTTAGTGAATATAAAAGGAAGAGTCCCTTTGATTCTGTCGCTATTTCTTGGGGATTGTGGAATCCAGGGAAGCCTGGCACTGTGGTAGTTTTCCTCAATATTTGGAGGACTGCCATTTCTTTCAGGGTTTGTATATGTTTTCTGTGCTCACATGTGAGGTCTTTCTCACTGCACATACTGGCACTCACCCTGAAGGCTCATTGTAACCCAACCCTGAGCCATTTGAACAGGGTCACACTCTAACAGGTTAGGAGACATTGGACTAGGAATAAAATGTAAGACTGATGAAAGCCCAACATTGGGTTCATGTGAGGAGTAATATGCATCTTTTATCAAAAGGTGAAAAGTCCGAAAGATTTTGTATGGTTTGTTTCTTTGTCTGTTTGTTTGTTGAGATGAGATCTTGCTATGTAGTTCAGCCTGGACTTGGCCCCACTATGGAGTGCTTGCTGGCCTTGTCCTCATGGTAATCTTCCCACCTGTGCCTCCCATGTGCCTCCATGCCTGACCCAAGGCACTGTGAAGGAAGACATTTTGTGATAATCAGTTGTAGGTGTGCAAAATTCCCCCAAAACAGTCTCATGGAAGTGTAAGAAAATGTATGAGGGACTGGAAAAGTTTCATGACTGCAGCAACCGGCTCCTGTGTAGCAGACTGGTGGCCAGTGAATGAGGTGAGCTGAGCTCAACATGGACTTAGTTTCCATCTAAGGAGTTTAATGCAGCACTTCAGATGCACTTTGATGTTATGCTTTTGGAGAGCATCCTATTCTTAGGTGATCCCTGGGGTTCAGGGAGGAGGACACATAGAAAGGAAGGTGATCAGAGAGAGGGTAAATACATGTGAACTTGTTAGTCAAAAGAGCTTCGATAATGGGTAATGAATCCACACATTTTGACCCTGAAGGTACAGAGTATTGGGGTCTTCAACTTGCACATAAAAGTTCATAAAAGGGAGCATATCTCAGTGAAGCAAGACTATTGCCTATCTCACTTTCTAAATAGGACTGAAGGTCTTGAAGAGCTTCATGCCATTTTATGGAGCTGCTAAATGTTGGCACAGGAGACATCGAGAAATTAGTCTTTTCTGTGCCAATTGTTGCCCAAGACGCTGAAACTGTGAACAAAATAAGTGCAGCTATGTTCTAAGTGAGCTCATTGTGGCGTCACAGAAGAGGAGAAAACTCAAAATGTAATGCCAGGCATGGTAAATTTGTATATGAAGGCACAGTTCCCAACAGGACTATATAGCAAAATGATTCAGCACAGACAACAGATATCTAAGATTTCCTCCAACAGAGGGGTTTGTACACTCCACCACTGTTGACAGTTTGGACCTAATGTGTGTGTATTTGTGTGTGTGTGTGTGTGTGTGTGTGTGAGAGAGAGAGAGAGAGAGAGAGAGAGAGAGGGAGAGAGAGAGAGAGAGAGAGAGTGTCAGAGAGAGGCCAGACGTAATTTGTAATTTTGTATTTTAATATGTACAGGAGAAGCACATGTCCCAACACACTGCCGAAAATTCTAGAGGGTTTGGACAATGTTTCCTGAATAGGAATATCACTCCTGGTTGAGAACATGTGACAGAGTGAAGGCACATGTTATGTATGTTTAAAGAAAGTTGTGAGGTGCAGACTGGTGACAAGGTTCCTGGCTTGGTAAACTATGTAACTGTGGTACCCTTAGCTGAGAAAGACCCACAGTAGATTAAACAGTATTTTAGGTGCAGAGGAAAAGTTTCACACTAAACATGCTGAATTTGCGGTACCCAGGGAACACCCAAGGAGAGATGAGAAGCAAGCGCCACATGATCTCTAACAGTCAGGCTTGCTTATCACCAAAGTACACTGAGGCAAGCAGATGAGGACATGATTGTCATGTAGTCAGTAGAGAATAGCTCACAGTTCACAGGAGGAAGGGCATTTGGTGAAGCCTTGGGGCTTGTTAGGAAGCACAGCAATGAAGGACAATGCAGACAAGAGCCATAACCATTATTTGTACAGAAAGGGAGACATGAAATAGTATACACAGCTTAGAATTTACTACATTGATTAATTTTAGCAAGCTCTGATTGACAATGTCTGTTCCTGCTTCTCTGATGCTTGGCAAAGGAATGACTGGGGGTAGGGTTTGGTCCCGGGTATGCAAGCCCAGTGGGAAGTCAACCAAGCAGCTGAATGGTGTAGGAAGTTCATACTGGTTGGTTTGCAAATGAAACCTGTGCAATGAGGAAACTGCCTACATACCTGTAGGGAATGGTGTCACCAAGGGGGGTAATTCTTCCATGGGTAACCAGGCTACCAAACGTCAGTGCATCAGAGATACAATAAAATGAAGTCAGCATCTGTGCAGATGGATTATAGCAGTCTGAATTGCAAAACAGTAGTTGTATGTGACTGTATACTTATGTGCACCTGGCACAGCACGACAGTGTTGGATGACCTCATTAATTCACTCATCAACAATTGCTGAAAGATTGAATGCTTCATTCCCAAGGCATTGACTGATTTGGGAGATGGCATACAACGGTTAACAAAAGCAGACGCTGTTGCATGGTAAAAATTAGTCATCAGGTGGACAAGTGTTAAGGACATAAAGGTAACAGCTATGTATTCCCACTCCTCTGTGGAGAACAAATCAGAACCAGATGTAGAAAAGTGGTTACTACTTTTGAAAAGGGGGTGGTTGAAGTGGGAGAAGCACAGGCAGGATTTGATGACTGGGCACTTTATGTATGTGCTGGAAGAGCTCTCTGCATTGCACTGATTGTTCAGAACAAAGAATCCTATGCAACAAAAGGAAAGCAGAGGCATCAGAATCCTTGACTAAAAATATTACTATGAAGCTAAGGTGATAAAAAAGCATGGCATTGGCAAAAGGATCAGAACTGATGACCAATGGAAAACACCAGAACATGTGGACACAACTTCAAACACACTCAGTCATCCTATCTTCAAAGGTGCCAAATGAGTTTAGTAAAATAAAAATAACCTCTTTAATAAATGATGCTAGAAAAAGTAGCTTTCCACATACCCTACACTAAACTAGAATCATGTCCCTCTCCATGTACTGAAGTAAATTGAAATGGATCAAAGATCCAAATATTATAAAAGAAACACTAAGTCTGACTTCCAATTTAAAGATCCAATCCAGAAATGCTCCCCTGAGATGAATACCTACTTCTCAGAGCAAAAAATATAAACAGCAAATAAATGTATGAAATTTGTTCAACATCACTAGTCACTGACAAGATGCAAATTAAGAGGACACTGGATTCCAACTCATCCTAGGAAAAAGGCTATCATCAAGAAATAAAGCAGTACAAATGTTGACAGGTCTGTGGGGAAAAAAACTCTTCTCCAGGCAGGTAGACAGTGTAGGCTGGTGCAACCACTGTGGAAATCAATATGGAGATTCCTCAAAAAACTAGGATTAGAGGTTACATTTGACCCAGATATTTCCCTTCTGAATACCTTTTCAGAAGATTTGAAAACATCATGCTCCAGCAATATATGCACACAAACTTTCCTAGAAGCACAGTTTGCCACAGCTAAATCTTGGAAACAAACAAAACATGCATCAGCTGAGGAATGGATGAACATGTGGGTTTTTTAATGCAAAGGAATACTACTCAGCAATAAAGAAGGATAAGATTGGGACATTTCCAATCTTCCCTCAAAACCATAGTCTGAAATGAAATAAATCAAACACATACATGGAAATAGCACATTATTTCTCTAGAGTGAGATATTGAATGTGTAAATAAGGACAAAAGTGCATAAAACGTACTGCAAAACATTAACAAATTGTTCAAAAGAGGAATCAGTGAGTTTTAGGGTTAGGAGGAAAAAGGAAAGAAGGGAAAAGAATATAAAAGAGCCCACACTCTTAAGTGAAATAAAAGTAACTCACATCTTTAAATATCCCATCATTTCTCCAGTGAGAGAAAATGATGTTTAACAGATATTCATCAATATGCAGAACATATTCAAAGGGGAACAACAGATAGAGGCAGGGGGAAAGGAAGGAAGGAAAGAAAGAAAGAAGGAAAACAGCAGAAGCAAAGCTTTTGTACATAAGGAGCGGAAGAGGAGTTGGTGGGAGCAGAGGGGGCTGAGGAGAAAAGAATCCAGAAATATGGGCAGGTACAAAGTTCATCTAACTGATCCTAAGATAATTCACACATCTTAGTATTAGAATTAGACTACCGAAAAAGCATCCAGTTCATCAAGGTCAACCCCTAACCCCCCCTGCCTCTGCATCTCAGAGACCCTGAGATCTCAGTACCTTCTCCCTCCTGCAGCAACCCTGGACCAGGGCTCTAAGATGATACCCAGGAGGGAGAGAGCGAGGGCATGAGTGTGTGGTGTGTACTCGCATGTGTGTGTGTGAAGGAAAGGGTTACCAGCCTCTCCCCTGAGGAATGCTGACCACTGGGGCCGTATTTCTCAAGATGCCACTTAACTTGGTCCAGGGTGAGACCTGTGGTCTCACTCACCCCAAAATAGGCCAAACACTCCTCTGTGGTCTTTGCGTGTG